>MU551700.1:57500-148521 GCA_024362625.1 Silurus asotus
AATGAGATCCAAAATCATTTAGTAGCTCATTTCTCATTTCTGTCTGTCAATAGTTTTCTTGAACATTTCCTGTATCATAAATGTGCCAGTGTGTAGTGGTCGTGCCAAGTTCTCTGTGTGTGTGTGTGTGTGTGTGTGTGTGTGTGTGTGTGTGTGTGTGTGTGTGTTTCTGGTTTAACACACCTGATTCAGCTCCTGAAGGGTTTGCAGGAGTCAGCTAATGAGCTGAGTCAGGTGTGTCAGAACAGAAAGTTTACACACTGACCTGGTGCACTGCAGGACCGGCACACACAGAATAAAAGCCTGTAATGCATTACAGGCTTTTGAGTAATGAAGGTAATTCATTTAAAAAGTAATAAATTTAATTTCAGAATGTTTTCGAAAAGTTGCTGCAATAATGTTGCTAATGGCTTTAGGCAAAATTCAGTCTTAATTTAAAGCGAGTGGCATTACGTATCGTCTCAGACGTGTATACTTGTGCATTGTTCTGGATTTTTTTAATATGCACAACTATACAACAGTAAAAAGAACCAGATTAGAGAATGTAAAGATGATGATGATGATGATGATGATGATGATGAGGACAGAGTCACCTTTGTTTTTCTGCACAAGTTCTATTCTTGTTCTTATGTCAGCATCTTGTTATTTCCAGATGTATTTTAACAAGGAGAAACATCAATATCCCAAGGCACATATCCAGTATTTCTCTTTGCAAGATAAATCTTCCAAATAAGACTGTAAAATCTTTTATAAAAAGCTCCATAGGCCATAGCTTATGCATTTAAAATCTCAAAATATTAAAAAAACATTTTGTGCACAATGCTCCAGCCGGGCTTATATAACTAGTCTGCTATGAATAAAGATGGAGATTAATAGAACTTAATCAAGAAATTGAAAACAAAGGAGTCTCTGAAAACATCTTCAGAAAAAAAGTCACGATTCGTAATTTTATTTAATTTAGTAAGCTTTACTGGCATAAAAACACACAGTTAAACTATTGCCAGAACATTACATGAAAGCGAACAAACAATTAGCAATAGAGTGAAGAAACTTGTCACACACTGGTCTTTTTAGTTTCAGACTAAAGAATTTTCCAAGCTAATAACCTCCGAGCCTCAGAGTGAGATTTTGGCCAAAATACTTAACACCCCGTTTTCTTTAAATGTTCCCTTACTCCAATTATAATTATTTAGCAGGTCTGGTTTCTAAAATATGTTCAGTTTCTGAGCTAGCTGGCAAATGAGGCTGAATTCTGTCTCATGTGTTTGGATTGCATTTGATCAATTCTAATAATCCAACAGTTCTAACCATAATGCTCAATAGGTGTGATTTTTATACGTCAAATTGCTATTGATTTTTGAGTTACTTGGAGTATGAAAAGCTAATAGTCGCTAGTTTTCAACAAAAAACAGGTGTTTTAATATTACATAGTGTTACTCCACTTATCGACATTATCAATGCTCAGATCAAAGATTTTACCATTCTGGAAAAAAATCTAATAACAAATATCAGGTTGTCATGGAGACTCTGTGTGATTCTAACATGAACACAGTGTCTGTTATTGGAAAAATACTGCATACACATAACATGGACTGAGACATATAGTATAAAACTACATTATAATATCTAATGAGAGAAAAACATCTTTAAACCAGAGGACATCATGAGTACCTTCTAATTAGTCTATACATAAAGATTCACTGTGTTCCCTGTTGCGTGAAAAACAGGCGAAAATCTTCCATTTTTTTGTTTAATTCATAAGGTAGGAATCCCATGTCTGTCCTTTTTTCCATGAAAGCCATCTCTTAAGAGATTTATTATAAAGAGTCTCAATGAGAACATTCAGTCGCCGTGCACAATCTGTCATATTTGATGCATGATTAAGAAATCGAAGATAAATATCCCCCGCAGACACAATGAGAAAAGGAAAATGGCACCATTATTCACTGTGAGTACGAAATTAATAAGCTGCGGTCTTAACTCAGTGTGCGTGCGTATTTGTGTGCGTCTGTGTGTACTCGTTATCTCGCAGGCCTCCTGTTTCTCGTTCTCAGAACAGGAGTTGGGAGCTGTTGCCAGTTCTTCACCAAACATCAAATGCATCCGCGTCCTTCGGCATGCAGCTAAATAAGGCTTGGTATGTACTGGACCAGAACGGCGGGGAAGAAATAGAGGGCAGGAAGAGAGAGGAGAAAAGAGAGCAGAAGATGAGAAAAAAATGTATACTATTCCTATAACAGCACATTCTGAAGAATGTATTCCTCTTACAATATTGCAAACTTTGACATTTATTATTATCAAATATGTCAAACTTTTTATCTATTAATATTAATATGTATTATTGTGGAACATCTGTGAGAAAAGTTTACAGAATACAGTTGAAGAATACAGTTTGTTACCAAGATACCAGAAATGCATCTTTACTGAAGATATTGCCTTGGCAGATACATTATATGGATAAAAAATTGTGGACACCTGATTATTAGATGGGTATGGGATATCGGATTATAACAAAATATGTCATACTAGACTTTGGATTGTGCTTGTGGAGATTTGTGTTCATTTATCATCATGGGTGTTAGTAAACTTCTCTATAACATCCGAAGGATTCGACCATTTCTGTCCATACAGGCTGCCCAGGTGCTTGTTCAGTCTCTTGTCATTTCAAGACTTGACTACTGCAACTCTCTGCTGGCAGGTCTTCCCCTGAACGCTATTCGTCCACTGCAAATGATCCAAAATGCAGCTGCACGACTTGTGTTCAATCAGCCCAAGTTTTCCCACACCACCCCACTGCTGCGCTCCCTTCACTGGCTTCCAGTAGCTGCACGTATCAGATTCAAAACACTGATGCTTGTCCTACAAGGCCAAAAATGGACCAGCACCATCTTACCTCAGTGACCTCATCACATCTCGCACTGCACCACACTGTCTGAGATCCTCCAGCACTGCTCGACTGGTACCACCTTCTCTCAGATTGAGTGGTAAGTACAATTCAAGGCTCTTCTCTGTTCTGGCACCGAGGTGGTGGAATGAACTTCCCCTAGATGTCTGTACAGCAGAGTCCCTGATTATCTTTAAGCGACGACTGAAGACCTACCTCTTCCTGAAATACTTAAATTAGCACTTTCCAAGTTTGTAGAATTCGAGTTATATTTATATTGAGTTTGTATTCTTGCGTACCAGTGTAGATTTATTCACTACTAGAGATTTAAAGCACTTTTGTACGTCGCTCTGGATAAGGGCGTCTGCTAAATGCCGCAAATGTAAATGTAAATGTAAACTCAGGTACTAATGTAGGTGAGGAGGCCTGTTTTTTAGTCAGTGTTCCAATTCATTACAAAATTGTTGTTCAATAGGGTTGAGGCCAGAATTCAATAGCAGAATACATAAAATCTTCCAAGTTCAAGTGAGTTTAAAATGTATTAATATTTAAAGTCATCCAATACAAATGTGTCACTCCAACTTTATGTAACCATATGGCTAGAAAAGTCCAGTGTCACAAAAGTTTTGCCCATATACAAGCCATATAATGTATCGGCTTCTCCCATTAGGGGTCGTCACAGCGGATCCTCCGTATTCATAATCCGCATGTTTGATTTGGCACATGTTTTTATGCTGGATGCCCTTTCTAGTGCAACTCTCCCCATATCCGTGGTTGGAACCGGCACTAAAAGTGGCTGGGGTTGGTTCCCGGAACGGGGTTTGAATCCTGGCTGCAGCGGTGAGAGCATCGCATCCTAACCACTAGACCACCAGGGAACCTAGGCTTTCCTAAGTTAATAATAATAATACAAAAGAATACCGTTTGCTGCCCAGACACAAGAAATATATCTTTCCAGTATCTTGTGCTGGTTTCTACACTGGAGTGCTGACACTGTAGACTCCTTTTATAAATGTGAAAAAAAAATATCATTGTATCCCTGATAAGCCTATATGCTTTATATGAGGCAAGGGTAATGGGAAAAGATAAGGAGAAGTAGAGGTACACAAACAAAAGGAAAAGAAACAGAACGAATGAAATCAGAACTTTTTGATATAAAAAAAAAGGATGCATACCTGGATATCAAACAAGCCTGTGTTATAGATTCTACTGCCTCTGCCTTTAAATCTACACAAAACGTCTAAATAAGAAAGTCGGGTTTAAAAACTCCCACTCCGCACTGGGTCATCTCCATCGCACTCAAATCCCTGTTTTACTATCCGTTTCACTCTCCCTCTCTCTCCGTCTCTCTTTGCAGAGATCCTCCCCATGTCGCTTGCAATGCCAAGGCTTTGAGCTCTTTGACCTGTGAGATCAATACCGATGACTCTCATTTGATATTGCACTATTCATCATGGGAAAGTGCTGCAGAGCTAAGCAGCCCTGGTCTCTGAGGCAAAGTGTTTTGAGAAGTGGGGGGAGGGTTGGGTCTCTGATGGAAGCTTTTAATAAATAAATAAGTCAAATGTGAGCAGCGTGAACAAAAAAACGTGTGCTACTAATTAGTCAGTTATTAACAGAGGTGGGAAGTAATGGAGTACAAATACTTCGTTACTGAGTAGACTAGTAGAAGTAAATTTTTCTGGTATCAGTACTTTACTTCACTATTTTTTTTCCAGACAACTTTTTACTTTTACTCATTACATTTTGACACAAATATCTGTACTTTTTACTTCTTACATTTTCAAAACAGACTCGTTACTTTAGTTTTAATCCATTGGTTTGGTGAAATATTATTTTTTTATTTTTACTGCTTGCCGATTTCAGCCGAACAACCGATTTCCTGTCATTGCGTGTTCAATTCACTGGTGTATAAATTACGGACTCTCACTCATCACAGAAGGTGGTTAACGTGGATGAGACAAAGGGAGTCAGTGATGTAAACATGACTGAGAACAGACACATTCCTGATCATCATCATCTTTTCACTCTTCTCATCACTCTTTGTAAAGCTGTGTCTGTGTCTCTTTGTCTTTGTCTCTGTCTTTCCTGCTTATTTACATGTCTAACAAAGCTTTGCGTTTTGAAGTAATGCCATTAGTGATCTATGATGAAAGACTTCCCTGGTTCGATTCTTACCTCTAGTTTCAAATTGAATATATAAGAAAAAACAGAAAAAATGAAAGATCAATAAAATTGGTTGCTGGCAAATCATGGTATATCAGTGGTGCAAGTGTTGGAGATGTGGTTCTTGTACCTGAGTCACTTCTCATAGACTTCGAGTTACTGAGAGAATGTAAAGGAAGGAGAAGTTTTGACCCTCTAATATCATGATCTAAGAGAAAACACTGGTCTCCTAACTAGAGAAAAGCCAAGAGTCCAATAAGCAAAGGCTTGTTTGCCTCTCCTGTGTTGGCGTAATGGTTAGTGAAGTGGTTGCTGCTATCTGACTCACCCGGTTCGATTCCTACCCATTAGCTTTCCTTTAAATTGTTTAAAAAGTTTTAAAAAAGAACCAAAAAAGGTTCTAAAAATCAGGATCTTGCAGGAGATCCTGTGGCTCAATTGGAAGAGCTTTGCCTCTGGATTGAGAGGTTGCCGGTTCAAACCCCGGCCAGGGCTCAAAGTTAAGAGTGCGGAAGGTTCCGGTGGCCATAATAAGGAAGGTGTCAGAAATGGTTGCGTGGAAGGTCGGATGTGGTTTCGGAGGGCGTATCCTGAAGAAGGGGGCAATATCCGGGCATCTGCCCCCCCCGGTGTCTGAAAAGCTGAAAACAGGGGGTTATGAAGCAAAAACATTCAAAAAAGTATCGACTTAGTTTTGCATATAGGGAAAAATTCTGGCAAAAAACTATCACCCTCTCTTTTTTTGAGGCTGTGAAGCAGCAGGTCTACACAACCTTTATTTACACTCAACTACCTTATTGCTCACCAGACACTACTTACCAAGTGTGGGGACAAGCCAGATTCGAACCAGCAACCTCTGAGCTCAGAGGCAAGGCTTTTACCACAAAGCCATCAAGTCCCACAATAAACCTTCTTTTTTTTGGGGGGTTTATCATTTGTTTCATGCTTCAAAGCAAGAAATTCAGACAAGACAGAAACACAGAAAGCAGGATTCGAACCCAGAACCCCACCAACAGCGAAACACCAGCCTTAACCCACTGAACCATCGGGAAGGACAAGCTGCAATGATTGTTTAGAGCAGGTCTATCTTTTCTTTCAAACCATCAACACAAGCATATAATGCTAAAAACAGACGTAAGAAGCAAACCCATAAGGTGACTAGCAGGGACAGGATTCGAACCCTGATTCACAGCATTAGCCAGTAACCAACATTAACCCACTGAACCATCAGGAAAGACAAGCTGGGAAGCTTGTTTAGAGCAGGTCTATCTTTCTTTTTAACCCATTAAAACAAGAATAGGAAGATGTAGGAATCAGGAATTTAACCTACCTGACTAGCAGACAGAAAGCCAGGTCTGAACCCTGACCACCAACATTAGCAAAGTACCAGCCTTAACCCACTTAGCCATCAGAAAAAACAGGACGGGAAGCTTGATTAGAGCAGGTCCATCATTCTTTTCAAACCATCAACACAAGAATTTAATGCTAAAGAATGATGTAGGAAGCGAATACAGATGTAAGAAGCACAAGTTGAACCCACATTGTAAATACCAGGAAGAAAGTAGGATTTGAACCTTGATCCCCACCACCAGCGAGATACCAACCTTAACCCATTGAACCAGTGGTGAGGACAGGCTAAGACGCTTGTTTAGAGCAGGTCTATCTTTCTTTTCAACAACATTCAAAACTAAAATATATCGCTAAAGAAAGATGTAGAAAGTGAATCCTGATCGTGACTGGCAGACAGAAAGCAGGATTCGAACCCTGAACCCCACCAAAAGCAAGAAACCGGATTTAACCCACTGAACCATCAGGGAAGACAGGCTGGAAGGTTGTTTAGAGCAGGTTGATCTACATTTAAACAATCAACACAAGAATATAAAGCTAAAGAAAGATTTAGGAAGCAGGAACATAACAATTGGCAGGATTCAAACCCTGATCCTCACCATCAGCTAGGCGCCAGCCTTAACCCACTGAACCATGGAAGAGATCAGATTGGGAAGCATGTTTAGATGCAGCACAAGCCTTAAACCACTGAGCGACTACTGCTGAAAAGCATGTGTGCTTTTTGGAGGGTTCATACTTTGTTTCATGCCAGCGCAGTAAGAAAGAAGGCATGTAGGACTGGCTTTGAAACCTTATCACCAGCGTGGACTATATTAAGGACCATGTTCAGGCACAAGCCTTAACCCACTGAGCTACCACAGAAGTGCCTATTTTTTGGTGGAGTTATCTTTCATTAAAGACCAGGAAATAAATCCAACACAGAAAGGACAGAATTGAAATGTTTCCAGAGGGGACAAGGTCCAGAAGTTTTATTTACCAACACAGCAACCACCAGCTTGACCAGGAATCAAACTCTCAAACTCATACTTATAGGGACCTGACATTAACCCACTAGGCTATCACATCCATCCATCCATCTATCTATCTATCTATCTATCTATCTATCTATCTATCTATCTATCTATCTATCTATCTATCTATCTATGATTTGAGGTTCAGTTAACATCTAAAACAGGTAGCAGTAATAACTACTTTTTACTTAAGTACATGTCAGAGCCAAGACTTCTTTACTTTCACTTAAGTAAAAAAGTTTAATTAGTACTTCAACTTTTACCTGAGTATTTTAAAACATGAGTATCTGTACTTCTACTTAAGTAAAGGATGTGTGTATTTTTTGCCACCTCTGGTTTTAATAATATCTGATTCTTTTAAGTAAGCTCATCAAAGTCCAGAAGAAATCTGCTTTAAGGTTGTGAAGTCATGACCAGAGACTTTGGCTGGTTACATTATTCAAACGGCAAGTCTTTAGTTAAACATTTATCGCTAGGTATACGACTCCATGTTCCATGTCGAGCCTTTAATTATTGCTCCCAAATCCTATTTGACACAGTCTTTCTATTTAATATACTGTATATTTGATGACTAGATGACTAGGGCATCATCTACAGTTTGGTGACATTTTCGCCAGCCATTTTTGTAGCTCTCACTAGCCGTTTTAAAGAAAAGACAAGCAAATAGGGCTCATGTGCTTGGCAGATGAGTGTGCTATTTAAAATTTCAAAAGTTCAACATTAAAATATTTCTATTCCCTGTATGACGTGTTAGGAATAATTACTAAGAGAGAGAAATATCCAGAAGGTTACAACTGGGAGAGGTGTAGATTCAAGAAAGATTGTTACAAGAAAATTATTACAACAGATCTGAAATCTGATTGGTCATTAGGTGTTGATTAATTTTCTATAACGGCACTTCTGGCAGAAGTTCAATCAAATGTTTCTATAGTAACAGCTTGCCCATGGACGGTTGACTCTCTACATCAGCTTAAACTTTCTTTCAGCATCTTCCACTAGGGGGCGCCACAGCGGATCATCCGCACGTTTGATTAGGCACATGTTTTTACACTGGATGCTCTTCCTAACGCAACCCTCCCCATTTATCCGGGCTTGGGACCGGCACAACGAGGGGCTGGGGTTGGTTTCCTGAACGGGGATCGAACCCGGGCCGTAGCGGTGAGCACAACGCAGCCTAACCACTAGACTACCAGGGATACATCAATCCCAGCTTGATAGTAAATATTTTTTTTTATTATTAAGTTTTATGTACTGTTTATTAAAGGCCATTCCATTTCTAGTGTTTTGTGGGTTTTTCTGCCATGAGAAAGTCTTCAAAATATATTATGTGTCTCTTTCTAGGTTTTGTTGTAACATGATTTGTCTTTGTTAATTCAAAAGCACTTTGTTACATTGTGACAGGAAAAAACTGTTATACAATCGCTTCTTGTTGTTTAGTTCATTTCAAATAATAAAATCTAAATTTTGGTGATCAATTTCCTATAAACACTATGCAGTGTCACATTTTATTTCTTAAGCACAGGAGGCACATTTCATCTAAGCTTAAATTGAACTAAACTGCCATCAACAACAGCCCCTACTTTTTCTCCTTCCATTTTTCATTTGTGAAGAAAATGAATATTCATTTCACCGTGTGACCCACTCGCTCTGTATCTCTCAAGGTTTGTGCATTAACAATTTCACAAGGCAGTAATTAACCACTACATTAAAAAAAAAACTTGATTCCAAGAATTTACTCAGAAGAAAAATAACGACTAAAAAAAAATGTCATAGCAGGGGTGCAAAGAGAAACACAGCAGTGGTCATAATGAGGAGTGCTCATTTTCGGGGTTTAAAAAATAAAAAAATAAAAAAAAACATTAGCATGATTTTCTGTTCTTGATGGGTTTCTACAGCTACAACTATAGTGTAGAGACGTGGCTTTGCTTTCCATCGGGGCAGTAAATCAGATGCAGGAATATTTTAACACATTTGAGTTGTTGACAGTGTGTCAGATTTTCGGTGGAATGTTCTGTCAGTGTGTGAAAAAAGTGTCCTTATTTATTTCTTTAATTATTTTAATCACACAATCTGTAACACAGTACAGTCAAGCAGTCTGTACGCTGAAGGTCTATTTATCTAGTTAGCACTTTTTATAACCTGTCAATACTATGCATTTTGAATATATTTACACTTTTACAGGTTTAAACCACAGGAATGTTAGCTATTTTACACTCAATGTCCTTATAGGCATATCAACTATGCCTATTATATTTCAGTCATTTATTTAAATTTATTTAATTTGTTTATGTTTTACAATTACATTTTTTTATTTTTTTTTATTTTGTTTTTTTTGTTGTTGCACATGTAAGCCTCATTTGTCTGTACTTCTTAATGATGTCCACACGTTTCTGCACTGTTATAGCCTTTATATGTATTCACTGTACACATGCTACATATTTATCTGCAATTTTTGTACTTCTGGTAGATGCCAAACTGCATTTAGTCTGTCTATCTATCTATCTATCTATCTATCTATCCCTGGCTGCATCCATCCATCCATCCATCCATCCATCCATCCATCCATCCATCTATCTATCTATCTATCTATCTATCTATCTATCTATCTATCTATCTATCTATCTATCTATCAAGATGTAATGTCAGGTATTTGAGCAGTAAAGCCTGTGAATGTCTCCAAAAGTTGAGTCCTGTAGGATGAGAAACTGTCACACACCACTAAGCTGAAACCACTAATTACCAGCCACAACAGAATAGGTGCATCTCATCATTGCTCTCTCAAATTTCTCACGCACTCACTCTCACTCTCGCATCTCCTCATTGCTCTCTTAACTCTCTCGCTCACTCTCTCTCTCTCTCTCTCTCTCTCTCTCTCTCTCTCACACACACACACAACACATACTTCTACACACACAACACACACACACACACACACACACACACACACACACACACACCCATTAGCTCAGCCTTATATGGTGCACCTTATGTTATATATCTTGTCATGATAAACATTGTAAAAAAAAAAACAACCTCTGAACACACTACCCTAATACACATATACACACACTTTGCACTCTCCAAGAGCACGAAAGAGCACAAACAGATGGTTCGTCCTCCTAGCAACACTCAATATTCTCTATCAGACTTATTAAACTAACTCCTCGTAGCTATGAGATGATGAGATGAACGCCTATTAATAAACCCAATTACACTCAGAGGATAAAGCTCATGCTCGTATTTGTTCATTGAGAGACGTCTCAAAATGTTGCCTCCACATTTTATCTGCAGTGATAATTCATTTTGTTTAGAACAACAATCTTCCCTTGTGACCAAGTTTTTTGTAGACTCGGTTGTGCTACACACTCACAATTTGTAATGCATATAAAGCATAAAAGCAAAGTTTTTTATCAGAATGCTTGTGCATTTGGGACATAATTTTTAGCAACCACAGGACATAAGCTGCAAGACAGCAACTTAATATTAATGCTGGTATTTAAATGTTATGTTTATGTCTGTTTGCAATGCAAAAATGTGCATTGTGGATATGAGCAACTCACATTATATAGTAGAATTTCAACACCAACACTCAAAACCAAAGAGAGTTTAAATATATAGTGTACATTAACCGATAGATTCGGATTACATGGATAGGTAGGCCTTAAGTATATACAGTTACTCTATGATGTATATCATGTACATCACTTAATAACAGTTCTACTGAGCTTTAAAACTGTACCAGCCAATTGTCACTGCCATCTACTCTGCCTGAGAAAAATTAAGTTAAATTTGGCCATTTTATGTAACTTTTGGAGCTCTAAATCCAATGAAAATTATGTTTCACATGTTGCTATGGAGATCCTTATGCTTGTCATTCCTTTAGCCTGAGCCACACACTTTATGTATTTAATCAAAATATTTGGAAGTATTTAGTTATTTTTTGCACAATTATAACCACCATTCATATAATCTTTTACATTTGTATACAGAGTAAAAAGCTAATTGCTTTATATTGTTAATAAATAAAATATAATTTTAGGTATAATTGCTCTTCATGAAAATGTTGTTGAAAAAAATTATCTGAATGTAATTAAATTCTAAAGCCACTATCATAAATTGAATCAAAAATTCATCAGAGTGTATGGCTACACCCCTCGTAACTGCTAATACATAAATATATTTAATGTAAAACTAACTAACTGCTACCATCGTTGCTTTTCTATATGTTACTTGAGTGGGTACATTTCTGCAATTAAAAACTCATTTCGACTTGATCAAATACATGGACAATTAAACGTATTTATAAATATGTTTATTTATGTTATGTTCACAGCATCATATATTTTTATTATCAAATTATCATTAAAACAATTTTTCAGAAGTGATTTGCATATAAAAACACATCCCTATGCTAGTTTATTAGGACATGGGCCATAAGTGCTTCAGGAAAAATATGCAAAAGGCCAGTCATTGTATATTAATATTATTGTCAATGATAAAAGGCCAACTCCATTTGTATCTTCCAGACAGGGTCAGACCATCTGCTGCACCAAAATTCAACTCAATCATATCACATGTGCTTAGAAGAACCTCGGTATGCCCCGGTCTAACCATGGCCGACACTAGAACATCGTCAATAATGTATAACTCAGGAAGGAAGTACAAACAGAATAGCTGACACTTCACTGGTATTTCTATTAAATCTTAATGTCTGATAGCAGTCCCAGTCACTTTTGCTTTGCTATAGAGTACATGTCAAACCCAGCAGTGCTGGGAGACTCCACCCGGGCAGGGTTGCATAATATGTTTGCTGTGAAGGAGAATTAACACATACACATTCACTTTCACTAACATCATCTCTGAAGGCTGGTTATTGAGTTATATTGGAGGGGAAATGCCAATTCGCTTATCATATTTACACAAACACACACACACAAACACACGTCTCAGCGTTTTAATATTTTCATCACGTATTCCAATGACATATCTAATCTCTAAAAAGAAAGTCTCTGTATAAATGGCACGTATAATGAAAGATAATGAGTATCATTGCATTATTTACATGTTACAGCTTCCTACTCTTCCCATAACATTTAGAATCTCTAAATGAATTTGACAACAGTATATATACTGTTTTGTAAACCAGCATGCATTTGTGTTTCATACATTTCGTACCATAATCAGCATGACTCAGGTAGGAGGAAAAGAGTTTTAGAGGAAGAAAAGTTTATATAAAGCAAATATAAAAAGGCTCGAATGCACCTTATTTACCCTGTCTGCTCCTACATATGTTTTATGTGAAGCGTTGCACTCTTCTTTTTAAATGATTAAGGTTCTTTCTTTTTCCCCGCTTGTCAAATTCTGTCATAAAGTAGAAATCTTGCCATTGCTGCTTTTCAAACCCATTTTCAAAGATTCAATTCTCAGGTTTCAGGTTGTACAGAGAGAGACTCTTTCAGATGCGACCCAGATTCTGGGAATGGTTTCCTTCAGGGATGCGACCTAAAAGTGTCATCCTCCAAAAACACAGCTTCTGCTCCACACATAGACAGAAGAACTGATGCATTAATTTGGATATCTTATGAACAAAATAAATGTCAGGCCAAAGAGCAAGTGTCTTTTGATCTTATGTAAGAGCATATTTGAATTTCATAATTATAAAATCTTGTAATAGTGATGACCAGGACACACTGGCATATAGATCTATAAAAATGCTAAATATTATTATGTATGAAGTATGGGTCCAAAAATTAAAAGAATCCATTTAACAAATAGTATTAATTTTTGATATAAAATAACGAGAATGTAAAAGGTATGGATGAAACAGAACAATGTATTTGTGAATAGGAGCATTCGCTGGCAGACATTTTTCTTCTCACCTCACTAAATTCACACCTATCACCTTTTTTCAGATATTGTTTCCAGACTTTGGCCTTTTCAGACAGCACTAACTTTTTATTGATGTAGATGTGTGTCAAGGTAACATCCAGTTCTGCTTTTTTGTATTTTGTTGTTCTGTCCTTATTTCATACTTACAACTCTTAGTGTATTTTAACTTTTTTGTTGTTGTTTTTGTTGTTAAACGCTGCAGCACTTACAACCTTTCTAATTTATAGGTGATTTGCCTTCATTAACTTGATTATGTTCAAATAAAGTAAATGAGTAATTTGTGTAAATCTGCTGTTATTTTCATTATTATTTGTTTGACCTAAAAAAAAATATTGCTACACAAATTTACACAAAATATATACACCAATCAGACACAACATTATGACCACCTGCCTAATATTTTGTTGCCCCCTCTTTTCCTGATAAACAGTCCTGGCTCATTGAGCCTTAACTTCCCCGGCAATTTAAGCTACAGGACCTCATCTGTTGGATTGGACCACATGGTCCAGCCTTCATTACCCAGGTGCATCAATGAGCCTTGGCCTCCCATGACCTGGTCTGTTCCTCTCTTGGACCACTTTCGATAGATACTGACCACTGCAGACCAGGAACATCCCATAAAAGCTGCAGATTTTAAGATGCTCTGACCCAGTCGTCTAGCCATCACAATATGGCCATTGTCAAACTAGCTCAAAGGACTTTTCATTATAAGGTGTTTCAGGTGGCACATAAGAATGACTGTTTTTTTCTACCAGTGACACTCCCATTCTATATACTCAAATTCAACAAAAAATATAGGTAGGAATATTGATATTTGCAGTGCAGATGCAGGCAAATATTGTGGCACTGTGTTACATCCTTGATAGTAGATGTCTTGCTAAAATGTCTAATGTTATTGAGTACCCAATTTAGCCACTGGAGTGAAGGTTTCCATAAGAACCTAAGGAAGACAAGCATCAGTGTGTGCAAGATTGCTCAAAATAGATAGTCGAGATCAGTCGAGTTTGTTCTGATAATTACTTTGAGATAATGAGTTGTCTACTTGCACACTTAAATCAGTAAAATAAAAAAAGAAAAGCGTTGTATACTTCCAAGCGTTCTTTCATCATTTAAATTGAAATTGCACACACACCAAACACGTACCAACTCCACAAACAAGCACTAAAGAAGATGAAAATTATTTACTGGGTCGGCCTCTAAGCACGGAAGTGATAATTTTATTATTTTCTGATGTTTAAAAAAGTTTGCTTGTTGCATGAATAACATCACTGAACAAAAACAATGTTATTCAACTGAATTTTTTCTAACTGTACTCAATTTTTATTTTGTTGCATCTCCAATTTTTGCTAACCAGTTTATTAATTTCTAGCTGACACTTCAGCTAGTCTCGTCATTCTCCATTTTAGGACTACATACATCTATGTGTAAGACTACATGTGCTCTAAAAACCACACGTGTGTGTCAAAGCTGACAATGAAGATCATGTTAAGACAAATGCAGTTACATAACATGAACACATGAAGATTTACAGTAGCAAACCAGCCTGGATCACTGCATCTCCAAGTAAAAGTTTGAAAATGAGGTCTAATGTCCTGCCACATCCCCAGAGCTGAGGCTAATCTCATTCACCTGGACTTTGCTATGATTGATGCCATATGGCATAGCTGCGCTTCTAAGCTTATTTTCAACCTTATAATCATGATTTTCTCTAGATGTTAAAAAGAATTGAAACACATTTTCAAATGAAATAATAAGTCTTAAACATGTAAAAAAAAAAAAAAAACAAACCTAAATTTTATTTATTGTGGTATCAGTCTGGAATGGAGCAAGTTAGTAATCCATTGTGGATACTGATATCATTGTAAAATAAATATCATTAGCTTTAACATTTGAACAAATATTGAACAAAAAAATATTGTGCAAAAAAAGGTCAGTTTTGTCGGGGAGTAGCTCACGTCAGTGCAAGCTAAGTAAACTTGTTTCTATTTGCATTACATCATATTCATTGGAAACCCCTACCATTGGGCAGTGAAGACACCAGTTTTTACATTCCAGCTAAACTCTTGCATTGGACATTCTGTTACACAGGCCACTTGGTTGCTTCTTCAGTCCCTGGTTGTTTTTAGACTGGACTTGCTTACTCCTGGTAAGTCTGCCTCTGAGGAGCATTTGACCTCTGCAACTGAACCAGAATGCAGCTGCATGACTTGTTTTCAATCTTCCTAAGTTATCCCACACCACTCCTACACTGGCTTGCTGAAACTGCCCACATCAGATTTAAAGCACTGATGCTTTTCTTAAAAGCTAAAAATAGACCAGGACCCACAACCTCACAGCACTTATCTCACCCTGCACTGCACCACATTCCCTCTGATCTTCAACCACTGCTCCACTGGTCCCACTGTCTCTCAGAGTCTGAGTAGAACATGCTCTGTTCTGGTACCTGAGTCACTAGCAGTCTTCAAACGATTTCTAAAAACCTACCAGCAAAAGAAGTACTTAAATAAAGTGAAATAGTACTTCTTTTTAAAATATGTCTTCTTTCCTAACTGTATTCCATCCCTACAGAGTTCCTAGACTGATCATATTCTCAGTCTGCGTTTAATGATCCTGTATCAGAATGAACTCAGTAATAGACTTCAAAGCATTTTTTAGGGTCTGGAAATGGACTTCTGCCAAATGTTGTCAATGTAAATAAAAATGTTATTATTCAAAATCATATTGAGATTTACCAGGTTGTCAGGTTTCACTTGTAACCATGGTAATGACATAACTAAACACTCGCATGCTACTCAAGAAGTTATGCAAGATACACATGTGGGGTTATAGGGTTCCCTGGTGGTCTAGACAGTGCACTCTTAGTGCCGGTCCCAAGCCCGGATAAATGGGTAGGGTTGCGTTAGGAAGGACATCCAACGTAAAACATTTGCCAAATCGAACATGCGAATCACGAATACGGATGATCCGCTGTGGCGACCCCTAATGGGAAAAAACCGAAAGACGTTACACATGTGGGGTTATAGACTTAAATGCAATTTATTAAAATACTACCACAAACAAGAAACAATAATATGTATTACGTAAATACAAAACGTATTTACGTAATAATTTTTTTTTTTGTTTTGTTTTGTGAGGACATTTAAGGTGATATTGGTATTTTTATTTCAGACACTTTTTATCTTCTATTTTCTTTTTACAAATAAAGTTATGAATTAAATTAACATGAGCTCTAAGCATAGCGGATGATTTGTTTGGTCAGCTTATCCTTCAGACCATGTTTTCATTACAGAAAAGTGCACAGAATTAAAAAACATGTTAGTAATTGAAACAAAAACAGGTCAGTGGAGCAAAAACGTAGACACACGATTTCATTATCGGATTTAAGTATCTCAACTTATCTGCACAACCAACAATTGGCATGCAATATAACAAAATTAATTGCTAAATAAGAGGATGTGCTTCTATTAGAGTCAAGTTCTATTTTTGAGTAGTTAAATATTCTAGTAGATACAAATAATTCCCAAATTTGAAGTGAATAAGGTGAAAAAGACTATTCAGGAAGCAATATACTGGAACATACTGGACTTCTCGTATCCTAGTTTTTTCCCAGTTTTCTCAGTCATATATCACTCTTGTGAAATACAAGTAAATACATTGCTTTATCACATTGAAGAGAAAACCTGCTTGTATACTTTCATAAGCAATTTTTGAATAACCACAAACTTCCCACTGTAAATACTTCTGTAATGTTTCGACTTTTGAATCCAATTTAAAAAGGAGAAAAAGAAGTACTTTGAATACCAGGATGCACATTCAATGCATACTACAATTTCAATAATTTCTCGAAAATAAGATCCAGATTCAGGATTCAGTAGTGTGAAATGAGCAAAAGCAAACATCCTTACATTTAACACCAGATCACTTTAAATTAGCAATAATTCAGCACTAGTTCAGGTGAAAAGCAATACCTAAATGCACCCATGACGTAGTTTCAGGAATGAGTCACCCCTTATGCTAGAATCTGATAGTTTGTAAATTGGGTCATGTGCTCACTCTCTCCCCAAACACGTGCAGTGTTTTCACCTTTCTTTTGCAAGCCAGTATGCTTCAAGGCTGCCCTCTTTCTTTCATCTGATTCGTTTACAGATAATTAGACTCAAGGGAGGGAGCAGTAAATGTCGGCAAAAAAAATGAAGAATTGGAAGATGGATAGAGAGAATAGGTGCAGAAGCGGTACTTAGCTTTTTTTGTTTAAATAGTCTATAAAAAGGATGTAGATGAACCGTTTAGCTGCAAAACAAACACTAACAGGACAAAGATATGTGACTTACTGATGTTATTGCATATTATCACAACCCAAACATGCCCCATAGGTTCCTTCCCTTAAAAATACATGAACGTACACCATTTTTATTTTATTTTATTTTTTAAATGGCTGCATTGTTCTATGCAGTCGCTGCAGAGTATGCTGTTTACCACAGTGAATTTCCCAGTTCGAGATGGCTGCTACATTTGTTATGATAAGCATAACCTAATTTTATATCTATATACTGCAAGCGAATGGTGAGCACTTTATCAATGTCTCATTATTTCGGCTCTTAAGAGTCATCTGACAGTGATTAATTCCTAACGGCCAATAAACAAAGCCTAGCGGTCTGAACATTCTCTGAAAAAGCCAGTTCCTTTGCGTTTTCTGCTGCTGACAAGTTCTCCCATGGTCTCATGGGGCCTACTGAGCTGTGCAAACCTTGGTTATGACTTAATAAGGATTGTGTGACATTTCCAATGCAACCAAATCTAGGAGTTGCTTGTTGGATGTTACAGGGAGATCAAATAGCTTGTGAGCGCATTCAGCATAAAGCAGAATGTAAATATACAAGACATTAGACTGAGTGTTACATTTCTTTTCTCTTTGTCTATACAGTATTTAAATATGTGGGTAATGGATAAATCCTGGCTGAGGCACGTTTCTGGAATTGTGCTCCATAATTCAGGTGAAAATGTTCTTGCTGCCCTTTAAAAAAATACAAATGACAGTCTCTTTGAGCGGTAGCTGATTAAAGTATGAGAAAGAAAGCCTCATTTAATAGCTCAAGGTTCATTTGGCAGACAGAGAAAGAGACAATTTAAAAGTAAGACCAGCTTTTAAGAGTCCAGTAAGTGACCTGACGTAGATCATTTCTATGTTTGTTTCACACAGATCTAATCTGAGCCAAGAAGAGGACAAGAGGATAAGGACAGATTAAGTGATGTACTAACTATATACTGTCAGATACACACACACTGGTGGTTAAGGCCTGTGCAGGGTTTGATCAATTGGGACAGTCTGGTGCATGTCTGCTTAAAAGCTGGAGTGTTTGGTGAAGTGATATTTCTCAGAGGACCAAAACAGAAAAACCCTAAATGCTACACACACACACACACACACACACATTTATGTGGTGTCCACTGCAACAAGAAAAAGTATAACAGGGCATCAGTGCAACTGTAAGGGACTTGTGTTAATCCTAGTACATTTATCCTCAAAAGTCTTGTGCATGCTGCCTTATACATTCATTCATTATCTATTTCGTCAGATCTACAACCCACATGACGATGATGATGGTTTCTTTTAATTGATGGACAGGGTAGATGAGGACTTAGACATTGTGGATAGCAACATATGGGCTACATTTATTCATTATAACAAAAAACTAACCTGACAACTTTTTTTTAGCTATGTTTGCAAGCCTGATTTATCACCAATGTTAGTTAGTTAGTTAGTTAGTTAGTGTCAGGCTGAAAGAGCCAAAGTTCAACAGATCAAAGATGTGTTTAATGATGAAGGGAATGTAGAAAAACCAAACCAGCAGTAAGCACGGAATCACAGCATGCACAGGCAAAGAGCAGTTCATAAGATATATCCACAGAGTAGAACCACAATAAAATAAATCCTTGGTGATAATCCACAACGAGATAGTCCATGGAATGAGCAGTCAGACAGTCCAGTGATGTTCTCCAGACTAATCAGTAGACAGGATGGAGAGTGCTTGAAAGTGTGTGCTTATGTAGTGTGAGCTGATGAGAGTCAGGTGTACATGATTAGTAGGACAGGGAGCTGCTAGGAGGAACGTGTGGTTCAAGTGAGGGTGTGGCTGGTGGATCCCTGACAGTTAGTTAATCAATGAAATTTCTAGGTATTCTGTATGGATCTGGGGAACAGTCATGACCAAAGTCAGTTAGTTTATAACTTGGTGAGTTATTAAATTATTAAATTATTAAAATGTATTCAGTCGTTTAGTTTTCTGGTTTGTTAGTTGGTCAGTTATTTAGTGTAAATATTTAGTTGGTTAATTTGTCAGACATTGGGTGTATATTTAATTATTCATTACGCTAGTTCATTAATCAGTTAGTTGGTTAGTTAGTCGTTTATTTAGTTAGCTAGTCAATAAGTATTTAGCTGGTTCTGTACTTAACTGCTTAAACTGAATTGTAAAAATGTTATAGTTATAAATATTAATAAGAATAACAATAAGCTGTTTTGCAATATTTCCTTATTTTTCTAGAAGAGCATATACAGTATCTGATAAGGTACTATATCAGTGTGCCCACAAGGTCAGTGTACCTAATAAACAGACTAATTTAGTGTGCAAATAAAAATGCGACACTCCACTAACAAAGTGAATTATGTCTCTTTTAATTAAATATTTCTCTGGTGTAAGTGAAGGTCTCTCAGTATATCTGTCTCTTTCTCTCTCTCTCTCGTTCTTGCTTTATCAGTTCACTATGGACTTTTGCCCAGCAGTGACTAATCCTGCTAAACTCCCCCATCTTTCAGACTCTTTTCTTTTGTTTTCTGTCACACACCCTTCCCACCTTTCCAACTGCCAAACAAAACCTTCTGTCATGGTTAAATATGGAAAAGATGTAATGTCATGTGACTGAGCCTACGTATCTCTTGCAAGTGCTTTCGCAAACTTCTTCTAAACTATTTTTTTTACAAGTACTCCAGCATCGCAGTCCTAAATTTTACTTAACTTGTCTATTTGGAGAAGTTTTAGAGGTGTTTTTTGGAATATGTACTTACCTGTGCTGCTGTAACTGCTGGCATTTGATATCACGTCAGCATTTAAATCATAATGCATGCATAATAATTCCTGCATCATCGGACAAGCGACTGTTGTGTGTAAAAATCTCAGGAGATCATCACTTTCTGAAATACTCACACCAGCCCATAAGGTCGAAGTCAGCCACAGAGATCACATTTTTCCCCTTTTGATGTTGGATGTGAACATTATCTGAAGCTCTTGACCTTTACATGAGTGATATAATACATTGCAGTACTGCTATATGACTAGAGGATTGAACAATTGCATAAATGAGCAGGTGTATATGTGTTCAAAATAAAGTGCCTGTCAAGAGTGCAGTAAATCTAAATTCAGTTATAGGTATGGCACATTTAAGGCTTATTACATTATAAAAAATGTGTCCTTGTATTACCAGAATCACAGTGTATGGCATTGAGCAGCTCTAATTCTTTACTTTTGGTTTTTGTTTTGAAACAACACTTCTGAGTTAGCATCTAATTAACAAACCCTTCATGAGAAAAGCACAAAAAAATGCAGAGGAGCACTTTAGGGATGAGGGTTGAGAACCACTGGCCTAGACTGTAAGTCCTCTGAAGTAGGTGTGATGGCATCTGCATATTTTAATAAAAGAGGAGAAGTGTGTTTGAATTCTGTTGATTTATTTGTGAGACTGCTCAAACGAGAACGACGGTCGTGCCACACCCGCTTTCAAAGAGAAGCGACGTGTCACAGCTCGGCGTCAAACGCCGAATACATTTGCATTAATACGCATGCCTCCTTTTCGAACGGAACAGAAATGTAGCTCCCAAGTTTAGCAAAATTGTTGGTCAAAATTGCCTATCATTTGTAAACGCAGCGTGTGAGCAATAATGTCCGACAGATGAGGCACTTATCAGCTCGAATTCTTTGTGCCCTTGGACTCTAGGTTGATTAAGAATATAGCTAGACACAAAAGAGCAACCACCCTTTCCAGATGGTGAAAAGAAAAGAAAAATAACACCTTCTGACCACCATTTAAAGGACATTCACCATGCTATTTTCTAGCAAACGGGGATGTGGGATTAAGGAGTGGTAAGGGGAGGACAGAGTGTTGGCATGAAGAACAACCTGTCAGGAAGGCATTAAAAAAATTGGACTGCTCTGATCCTAAGCATTGGCAACCGCATCACCTTTAAGACAAGGTTACATAAGATTCATCGCCTGATACTTGTTAAAAGACATGCTCACACTGCACCGCTTGTTGTTGTTTGAGATATTTCGCTGATTTGTATAAATTGCATAAATAAAGACACATCCTACGGTTCCTCTATATCAGCAATTCTTCCATAAAGCTCCAATAATGTGCTATACACAGTTCCTTGATACCTAGTCCTGCTTTAACAAGTAAGCAAGTGGAACTATCATTATAATGACATCTTGACACCATAAGGGCACTATAATGACACATGCACCTTGGCAACCCTGTGCCTTAGGTTTATATATAAACATTAAATATGAACTGCCTCACTTACATTACATCACTTTACATACCCTGCACAAACTGTATAATTATCTTCATATTTATTTATTCTTTTATTTTACTTTCCTAGTTTTTTTTGAATAGTTTTTCATATTTTTATAGCACCAGCACACCATGACAAATTACTGATATACATGCAACCCATGATAATTGGCAATAAAGATAATTTCTTGTGCTACACAACCTTTAGAACTAAAAGTGACGTGATTTTAAATTAATGACACATTTTTTATTTACTTACTAAATATGTATTACTACTTATTAACTTTTATAAACCTATTAACAATTCTTAACAAAAAAATTGTAATTATTCACAAAAAAAATTTTTTTAGAAAGACGTCGGATGACGACAACACATCATAATGATGGTTATGTATGCATATTATGTATATCCCTTTTAATGCAATGTGCGACTGTCAAATTTAATAAAAGTTGTTTTTTGTGTCGGCTGAAGTATTAAAAAAATTCATATAGCCCTACGAACACCACCGCCATAGCGATGCTGTGCAATGCTGTCATGCGCCACTGGCTTATTGGTAATCATTATCATCATAATATCACCAACATCATCAACATCATTATTACAACCATTATTTCCAGTGGTGTTCAGAGAGCTGTAATGAATCCTCCTGATAACTATATAACCATACATAAGGTCTTAATACAACATTCTTTAGGTAACGTCAAAATCATCAGCATCATCATCATTTAGTGGTAACATGCAACACAAATCTACATTAGCATACTTAAAGTTTATTTTTAACACAAACATAAGCATTTATAAAGTCTTGTTCCAACATTAACTTTCCTGCATCTTACATACAATGCTAGCCTTCAACATCGTCATCATCATCAACATCACTATGACTGCTATTATACCTGTGGTGACGTACACTAAAACAAAACTACACAAGCATTTATAAAGTATTATTCCAACAAGCTTCAGTTTTCATGCATCTTAAGTAGTCGCCATCATCATCATCCTCATCCTCATCATCATCATCATCATCATCACTATGACTGACATTATACTAGGGGTGACATACGGTGACACAAGTCTACAAAAACATTCATAAATACTTGTACCAACATGCTGCAACTTTCATGCATTTTAAGTACAATGGTAGCCATCATCATTATCATCATCATCATCATCATCATCATCATCATCAATGTCATCATCATCATTATCACTGTGACTCCCATTATACCTGTGGTGACGTACACTAAAACAAAACTACACAAGCATTTATAAAGTATTATTCCAACAAGCTGCAGCTTTCATGCATCTTAAGTACAATTGTGGCCACCACCACCATCATCATCATCCTCATCACTAGCACTGTAACTATACCTGTAGTGACACAAACCTACATAAGCAGTTACAAAGCCTCATTCTATTATACTCCAGATGTCATGCTCCAGAGGTGTAAGGGGAGTCATGATGTTGATGATGAGGATGCCTGTTAAAATAGGCCAATATGAATATTTGAGAAAGAGCCCATAGAGGTTTCCTATAGCCCCCTGAACACCACCTCTAACAGATGTCTTGCACCACAAGTGAACAATGCTGATGATGATGTTAATGGTAATGATGAGGATAACAGTAAGTGTCATAATACATGTGGGATATGACAGCTGATGCATGTTTATCTTATTCAAAAATCATAGTAAATGCATTCAAATCCTTTATTGAATGTGCATTCTCACACATTTCGGCCATTTGGTTCAGGCGTTCTAAAATTATACAAGATCTTTGAAGTGTATCAAGGTTGCTACCAAAATGGAACTATTAAAGAGCCTCTTTCCACCCAGAAATCAGAAAACACTGTGGGAAAAAAAAAACATGCCGCACGGCTTGAGAGCAACTGTGAGGATGACATAAGTGTTGATTAACATTTTTTCCGAATTGTTGCAGCGCAGTTTGCAGACAGAGGTGAGGTTGCGCAGTGTGGTTTCACACATCTATAAATAAATGTGAGTGTGGCTTCACGCTGGGTGGTGAGAACCATGAGATCTGTGTTAATGAGGAATAAGGAGGCAGACTTCAACAGTATCTCTCTTTCTCGCCCAACTTCCCAAGTTTTTCTTTGTCTAACAAACTTGCAGGGAAAACACACGTCCTCTTAGGACCTCTTGCGTCATCAGAAAATACTTCAGGCCTTAAAAACGATTCAGGAGCCATCTCACTATACACTGTCTCTGATATTAATTGGACAAAGTTTCCCTAAGTTTCTCCGAACCCTTTGCGACTTTCAGGTCACAGCAAACTGCAAGCTCTAATTTAGACTGTAATTTTGATCATGTTGCTTCTGGTAGGAAGGAAAAAAAAGAAGAAGGAAGATTTTCAGGCCCTTAACAACCCATTATTTTTTATATTACTGTGTTCGTGGTCAGACCCAAGTCACCTGTAGACATACTTAATTCAGACGAACGGCGCTGCTAGTAAAGACGCAGTGTTCCAAAGGTGACTAAATAATTTCTGATGCTTGATTATTTGAGCGAATGCATTTCCAGGCTATTAGAGGCCGATATGATTGCCACGCCAGGTGTTATTTTAGAAAATGCCAGCACGTAATGAAACACGACCTGCTTTGACAGCTTTGCCAGTGTGTTACGTTTTTAATTCAGGCTCAGGTGAGGCCAGGCCTTGTGATGAACTACACTGGACAGTCCGTCACATCCCATCCACAGGGCTCTTTTTAATTAACACGCTAATAAATGCTGCCAAAGATTTAAGTGACCCTGACATTTTCGGCAGCCGGGATGAAACCAGACACGGTGGTAAATTTGTCACTCGTTAGTTCAGGGGAAGAAGGAAAAAAAAAACTATCCGATGGTGGAGTTTTATTTACTCGTTTATGCTCCACTAGAGAAATGGACGGCGGGGGCTGAGGAGACTGGGAAAAGATTTAGAATTCTCCATCGCACATTATGCGCAATTAATGATCTATTTACCTATCTGCTGTCTATTAGCCCCCACTTTGGACAGTCGCTGGGTTCAAGGCAGACAGGTCCCGGCCGCTCTGATAGATTTCCAGGCAGGATGAGCTATTCGTCAGTGTCGAGGCTTGATTAGTTGTTTGTGTACGCGGCGGGACTCTCCATCTCTCTGAGGGAAGGGAGCCTGATTGCTCCCTCTCGCCTCCACATCCATTGTGCCACACTGACACCCTGTTTTATGCTTCCTGCCGACAACCATGAAGCCGGAATTTACACAGCAGACTCCTCTCTTGTGCTGCGTTCATCACAAATGGTCACTCACACAGCAACATTAATTGTGCTAAATTAACAGGCACTAGAGGTATTTAAGTGGTCTGCCACGAGCAGTCTCCATGTTGAACCGTAGATTTTAATTACACTTCAGCTTGACATTGAAATCACTGGATTATTGGATTATTAGCATGTTACATTTAATGATCAAGAATGAGAATTCGATCCATGCACTGAAATGCATGACTAAGGGCGAAGAAAGATTTTCCACCAGCGTAAATACTTTTCAGTAGTTTGATAAATGTCTAGCTATGGTCAAATATCTCTAATGCTAAGATTCTTTAGACATTCCCATGACCCTTATCACTGCTGATGGTGTATTGCTTCGATCTGCCACATCCTATCAAGGCCCATGCATGTGGGCTGAGATTGCACCATCTTCCATCTTATCTCTGCTGCAGTTAGAGTGCAGGAAATAGGAGTGTCTCACATTATATCTGCCTGTCTGACTGAGTGACTGCCACATCAGACTCTCCACCTGTATCAGAAGGACACTGACAGGGACTCTTCCAAAAGAAGTAAGCACCAGATGTTCGAGTGCAGTAATAGTTTTTTTTTAATAACTACGTCAAATATTGAAAAGATGAAATCGGTGTTCTTTAAAAGGAAAAAATAGAAAAGAACTGACGTCTTCAGTAATTGCTTTAAAATCACCTGAAAACAGCTTGTACTTGGCTGAACAAATAACGCTCCATCTACCACATGTTGTATTAAAGACGTGAACAACTCCCTGGCAAACCTCAAAATGCCTCTGGGATTTACAATGCAGCAGCACAAATTGAACTTGACACACAGACAGCTAACGAGACGGATCACTAACTAGCCATTTACCCTGCATTTACAGTGTATTAGCAGCTGTACTAGTGATGCACACTAATAGGGAACTCAGTACCTGTACCTGTAAGCATGACCATCAATTACTGAGGGTCATGCAGGCGTTGATCTGTGCCCTGCGAGGCACTGCAGTTTATCTTAAGGCAGTCAGGTGAAATAAGTGTAGATCTAGCATGTAGCATTGTGCACATAAATCACACTGAATGTGCTGAGCAGCAGCATTAACCCTTAAGCCTGAATGCGTGATCAGGTTTTCAACTCAAGCCTAGTGCATTTACCATGTCAAAAATAACTTTTACCTATGCCTGACCAAGAATATCTGCTGTCAGCCAGGGTAAGGTTCAACTAGATGGCATTATATAATTGCATTTTTATTTGTATTTTTTTAATCTGATCATGCAAATGCAAAAAAAGTATAGCTGTCAGGGCTATAATACAGTCCAAAAGAGAGAGAGATCAAACCCTAAAATTGGTTTCAAAATCACTGCATGACCATTCAGACCCTTAATCCTCCAGTGCTTAGCTTTTGAGCTGATTTTTTTCAACTTTGTAGCTAACTGCTCAAATGTGATATTAAAAAAGCGCAACGTTGATCTCTGGAAGCGTATGGAATTCTGAGCCAGGTACATAAAATTATGGTTGGACCAGATGTTCTTACAGAAAACAATGCTACATCATCATATTAGATCAAGACAACTGAGTGCATTTTAGTGTGATATATCAGTAGAATATTCTGTACAATTTTAAGGTATTTGTTTTAAATGAGATAGTAGTTTTATGAATAAGTACAGAGCTCATTCACGGAAAGTGTGTGGGAAATCTATTCAAGGAAACCTGCACAGAACATCCAGATCCAGCAGTGTCTAGGACCTGGCCTATTATTATCCTTCTCTGCACTTTCTGAAGGCATGTCAGCAAAAGAAAACTTTCTCAGAGCATTGTCTCCTGTCTCCTGGGATGCACACTCCTCCATAGGTGATTTGTTTAGCAGTGCTGGACGTCTTACAGATAATTTGATGAATTGCCCACTCGCGCTTTATCAGCAATGCAAAATGCTTAATTTAGGAAAATTTACATCGTGTCTAATTTTATGCTGTACAACGAAGAACAGCTCACCGAGCCGATGTTTATATCCTCTCACTCATTTTCCAAGCCCTATGATAATTGCCACTAAGTAAAGTGATACCTTTTTATGTATAAAGATAAGCATAGCATTAAGCCTCATAACAGATAAAGTGAATAACTTCGCTTTAGCAACTGAAGAATCAGTTTTCAAAAGTGTGCAAAGCTGGGAAAAATGGGCAACCATAAGGATTTTAGCCAATTTAACGACACAAATTGTGAAGGCTAGTTGATTAGATTAAAGCACCTCTGAAACAGAAGGACATGTTGGTTGATCCTGGTATGCAGTGGGCAGTACCTACCAGAAGTATTCCAAAGAAGAACAACCAGTGAACCAGCAACAGGATCATGGCCATTGATGCATGTGGGAAGTAAAAGCTAGCCTGTCTGGTCTTATCCCACAGAACAACTACAGTACAACTTGCAGAAAATGTCACTGTTGTATCACATTGTACACATTGTATCACAGAGTGCCCATTCTGGCCCCAGTCCACCACCAATACCCCCTACAATTGCTACCTAAGCACCAAAAGTAGACCATGTACCAATTAAAGAAGGAGACTTAATCTGATTAATGGCATTTTCTTTAAAATGTGGACAGTTGGGTGTGTATATGAGATAGCACCAGGATGTACAATGGGAAGATGGCAAGCTGGTGGATGCAGTGTGATGCTCTGGGAAACGTTCCACTATTTACAAACCATGTACTATTTTTCGTGGTAACGGTATTCACTACTGACAGTGGTTTCTTTCAGCAGGATTATTTGCCCTGCCACACTGCAAAACCTGCTCCCATATAGTTTGAGGAAGACATTTGAGTTCAGTGTGTTGACTTGACCTTCAAATTCTTCAAATTTAGATTTCTGAGCTATCATCTGTGGGAAGTGCTTGTCAAATAAGATTGATTCATTGAGGGCCCAACCAAAAATAAAAAACAAGAGCTTAACAGATCTGCTGCAAAGGTCTTTTGGGTTCCATGGCTTGCTGGACCAGAGCTATTTTTGGCAGCACAAGTGGAGGATCCTCACACAATTAGGCTGATAATATATAAAAATATAACATTATGACCAATGAAGTAAATAACACAAATTATATATTAATCGTGGCACCTGTTAGTGGGTGGATATATTTATTAGGAAGCCAGTGAAGATTTTGTCCTCAACGATGATGTGTTAGAAGCAGGAAAAATGGTGATAGCATAAGGATTTGACTGAGTTTGACTAAAGCCAAATTGTGATGTCTAGACGACTGGGTCAGAGCGTCTCCAAAACTGCAGCTCTTGTGGGATGTTCCTGGTCTGCAGTGCTCAGTATCTATCAAAAGTGCTCCAAAGAAGGAACAGTGGTGAACCAGCAACAGGGTCATGGACAGTTGAGGCTCACTGATGCCTGATGGGAACAAAGGCTGAACCGTGTGGTCCGATCCAACAGACGAGCTCCTGTAGCTCAAATTACTTAAGAAATGTATGCTTTTGATGCTCGAAAGGTCAGAACTGTTTGGGCAGCAAAAGGGGACCAACACAATATTAGGCAGATGGTCATAATGTTATGCCCGATAATGACAATTAAGTTATGTGTATGTGCATAGTAATCAATAAAAATTGTTTTTTATGCACAAAACTTTTGTGTGATTCAGTACTTGAGCTTTGTCTACGAGATTTTGATATCGCACTTAAAAATAATGTCCATTTATTTTGCCCGTTTCTATAAATTGAACAAGTCGATTTCATTTCACGTTTTCTGAATGAGTCATCATCCTAAGTGCACATTACACCACCAGACATGTCTGTTTCCGATAATATCTTTATAACCTGGTGCTAAAAAAACACCCTCTGCCATCCCACACAAGGCACGCCTCGTCTGCCGGAGTTCAAAGCCCAGCATTTTTTTTCAATCTCCTGTGTGAGTGAGCATCTCCTACACAACACGTTCAATGCTGGCATGCATTCAGATAAAAAAACAAAAAAACAAAAAAACAACTGCAATAAATTTTTTTAAATCCCCCCAAAAAATTCAATCCATATTTTGTGATTTGCCAAATAAAGGTTTAGCACAGCAGCAGGCCTCGTGTCTGGGTTTCTCTCTTTCTGCTTGACAGAAATGGGACAGAAGGAAGTAGCGGAGGAAGTTCGTGCTGATGCCTCATGGTGTCTTTTTCTCACGCAGTTCCAGTCTTGCATTCGCCTGCAGCTGCCTCTGAGGTGTAGATCTATAATTGGAAAATTGGGAAAAAAAAGTGCCTGCTTATGTCATCGCTTGAGCAGCCATGTAGAGGAATCTAGTTTGGGATAAGAACCACTGCGTGGTAATGCGTGGATACTTGCTTTTGACTTTTGTTTAAAATAAGTTGGCCACATGATATTACACAGCAAGTTTAAAAAAAGATTTATTAAGTGAATATTTTAAAGCTAATTTAAATGAGGTTTTTCCTTATTGAATAAAAAAAGTATGCAGACTAGACTGAGAGTATGTTAACTGGGTCTTTTTCTCATTGATTTAACTGTATATTAAATAATTGATTTGTAAATCAACATAAGATCATTTATAAAAGAAAGAAAGAAAGAAAGAAAGAAAGAAAGAAAGAAAGAAAGAAAGAAAGAAAGAAAAAAAGAAAGAAAGAAAGTTATGTCATGTTTTCTTTAACATACAGTGAAATTCCTTCTTTGCTGGGATTTAAACCCCCAAACAGAACATTAACCATTAAGCTGCCAATTTCTTTACCACTTCCACCAGTTCAAATTTAGTTTTTGTGACAATCCAGTTTAATTAAAATCATTTAATTTTGCTTACATGAATTTAATGAGCATTGAATTAAAAAAATTGTGTTACTTAAACGTATGCATTAAAACAAATAATAGCTGTATTTATAAAGAAAAGGAAATAGCTAAAAAAAAAATGACACCCCATAAAAGTAAAATGACTTGTGTGTCTGTTTAAGCCGAGTTGCATTACTGGATGATTTGGAACACCATCGTGTAAAGTGCTAGCTCACTATTTTCTCATCATTCAATTGTTTTCAGCTCTCTGTGTGCATTCTCTTCTATTTATTGTTTTTACAAAATGTAAATTGGCTGAGCCACAAACTTAAATCTATCCCTTCTTTTTTCATAGAATCTCTGAATGCAATTCTCTAGGAATACTGAGGAGATCAACTCGATTGAATCATTATAGTCCAAATTTTACCTGAGATTTCCTGACTGTGTGTCATGTTTCATCATTTTAGAATGCTTGAGACTTCTTCTAGAGAAGTCACACACAATCGAATTTCTTCCACTGTAACAAGCATTTCAATCCACACCAACTCCCTACACTACATTTTGTATTTTGTATATTGTGTATTTGTCTTACATTGTCCTCTATTGTCTTGCACTGTTTGCACCAGGTTGCACACTTTATGTGGTGAGGACACTTCCTAGTCCTTAGCTCTGTTTTCTATGATTGTTGTTGTATGTAGCACCAGGGTTCAGGAAAAACGTTGTTTCATTTCACTGTGAAATGAATCAGCTATATATGGTTGAAATGACAATAAAAGCTTCTTGACTTGACTTGACTTGACTTGACTTGACTTGCATGCACGCAACAAGTCAACGTTTATTTTTGCAGTTTTTTTCCTAACCATTGTGTTTTACTGCACATTTAGATAAAGTTGCATTAAGTTAATAATTTAATGACACGTGAATTACAAGATTTTGCGGTTATTAAACCAATTTTCAATTGGTTTCTGATTAAAGAGATCACAGTCCTGCCTATTTGTTCTGTTGGTGCCGAAATACCCAATTTATATATTTAGGTGCTTCCAATATTTCCATAACAAGGGGTCAAATTTGTAAAACATACTGATAAAAACCATACCTGTTATCTCCTTTATTTTGAAGAACCCACAAGTTGAAATGTGGAGGTGATTCCAATATATTTAGCCTTTTTATTCTACAATACAGAGAACCTTTCACATTCATTAGAGAGCATAGGACAAGCATATGAGGTATCAAGCAAATGTAATATTGTAAGTCTTTGGTAAAACAGTTTAAATGGGTCATACCCACTTCCAGAAGTGATACATTTGGTTTTAAATCATCATCCTCATCTTTGAATACCTAGCAGCAGGAGGCCAAGGTTGTGTTAGAACCTTGAAGACGGTTTCTTGTGGAAACCGTCACTGGATCAATTTAGTTCGAGAAATTGGCCCATAACAATTCACACCCCCCAGGCACCACCTGACTGTCATATGAACTTAACAAATTTCATGAAATCACTAAAAGTGTGAAATCCAGAGAGAATTAAATGCCTGGGAATTTCACACCACTGAGTAAAGCTAATGAAGCTCCTCAAATACGTTGAGAAACGTTTAAATATCCGAATAAAAACCATTTCGGCTTGCATAATTATTGTTAAAGAGTCCATTAATAGTTTTCATTAATGAAATGGAAATTTGTAGTACTTTTTTTCATAGGGCTCACTTGTGGAACTTTGCGAAGTGTTTTTATTTGTGTGGATTTGAATGAACGTAAAAGTAAATGACACCAATACTACTCAAGAGTTATTTATCTTTAAGGGTTTGTGAATACAAGACTTGGACTGTGTGTGAGAGGGTTAAGGGTTAAGGGGGCTGGTTCAATGTTCATGTTCGGGTTTTATTCACAGGAGTCTGGGGGACACTGTTACATTATTGAGAAATGAAAGTCCTGCTGTTCAGAATAGATGAAGGATTTTAATCACTGCAACTTTCATAACATGAGTTTTGTGATTTTAATCAGTTGTTGGCCAGATCAGATCTCTGAAGCTCACCTTTCAGAGGCGGTATTAGAAAATGACTATAAATAGCTTGTCACAGAGACCACATAGAGACATAAGCATGCTTAAAATTACCGGTACTCTTTAATGTTAATAGTGTACTGCAAAGCCTCAAGACGTGACCCTACAAATACATCCATGTGTCACACAGAACCTGAAAATGAACTGGGTATGACACACATTCCTCAGCTGCTCAGAATTCTTCACAGTTATGTTTACCGAAATTTTTTAGACCTTCTTCATCATTAAAGAGCAACTAGAGATCCAGCTATTTAACATTATCTAGTTCAATAGAAGACCAGCTTTGTTAAATAACCTTAAGATGGGACAATGCCATGTGATAAACATGTGACATGGAATAATCCTCTTTATGCCTGCATGGATCTATGGTTTCCTCCCACCTCTCAGAAGACATACTAGTATGTGAATTGACTACTACAATGTTCCTAGAGATAAATATGTGTATGCATGGTGTTTAGTGATGTACTAAAATTCCCCAAACAAGAAATAGATCATGTTTTTTTCTCTAATTAGCCAGCTAATGTTACCCAGACAGTTTGTTACCATCAGCCTCAGACCAGCGGCAATCATGCTTATGCAATGGTGGTTAACATAACACAAATACATTGCATTTCATTATATTTTATTATATATATAGTCATTGTGCATGATGATATAAAAAAAAAAATTATAATCAACAAAGTTGTGACCTGGTTGTGTTTTATTTATAAATACTGTGCTATTTTGATTATTTTTAGTGGTACTGTCATGAACTGTCCAACAAATTGTGATTTTTATGTACTATATTTCAGCACCCTCACCTGACTGGAGGCCACTCTGTGCAGCTTGGGACAGTTTCTCATCAACGCCTTGGGTGGTTCCATGAAATTCCAGAGTAAGAACGGGCGCTTTGAGGATGGATTGGACGGTAGTTAATGTCAACAGACTGCTACATCGACTCAGGACTACTTTTCACTTCTGATCACCCCGCAACATCATATATCTGCTATAAATAGGCATTTGGTGCAACCCAGATGAGGATGGGTTTCCTCTTGAGTCAGGTTCCTCTCAAGGTTTCTTCCTTATGCCATCTCGGGGAGTTTTTCCTTGCCACAGTCACCACCGACTCGCTCATCAGGGACAAACTTACTTATAAAGAACGTATTCACTTTTAATCACCACATATCTGTGTAAAGCTGCTTTGAGACAATGCCCATTGTTAAAAGTGCTATACAAATAAAAATGAATTTAATTGAATTGACTTGAATTCATGCCACTGCCATTGTTGTAGCTTATATTGTGCTCTAAGTACTCAAATGTAACATTCCAACATCACCACCCATTACTTCAATCTACTGTGTTGTGTAATAAGCACATCAAGTAGTCATTTATGAAAAAAAATTATTTACTCTACATTCTAAATGAACAAATCACCCCTTTACTTCAGTCACATGTGGAGTGTTGAGACACATCTCATTATCATGTGTATGACATTCATCTGAGCTTGTCGTGTTTAAGTGACAGCTCTCTGCGGAGCAACTGCGGAGTCAATGATGGTCAATGAACCAGTGTGGGAATGAGAGGATGAGAATCAGTAGTGCTTTACCGGCATTCTCTGTGGGTAGAGCTCAGCCTGTACTCCTTACAATAGCTCCTAATTAGACTGAGCTATTGAGGATTGGGTTTAACTTGCCATTTTAATGAACCACTTTCATTCACCCCCTACTGTACTGCCTGGCCCGTGCCATATATCCGAGAACACATGGGGTCCAAAATGGGGTCTACTGTCTTTGAAATAATTGTTTTAGCAGTCATTAAGCTAGTACAACTTTGTGCAGTTTATTAAATCAGGCATCCATCATTCATCAGCAATATACAGCAAGTCAATAAAGTGTTCTTATTGACTGAAAGCAGTAGGGATGATCATGCATAATGTATAAAGGAGTATATTAGCTGAGTCAAGTGTTAGCTATTGAGACACGTTGACAATTAACATTGTGTAGGAATGTATAGGTTATTGCAGGAACTTCATCTCATGACCTGTGTCAAATAAGTAATACTTTAAATTAGTTTCAATATATAATTTAATATAACCAGTTCTTGGAGGCTGGATCAAAAATTTCAGAAGCAAGTGCAGACTACAACATGACCAGTTTGAATTTCAACATGGGCCAATCTGAAGGACAAAGACTTTAGAAAACAGTTCATTTATGAAAGTCTCAAAGTTCCTAGTGTCTAGATTTTCCCTATGTATGTATGTAGTTGTAGCTCACAGGTTTGTGAATGAGTCAAGAGTCAAGAAGCTTTTATTGTCATTTTAACCATATATAGCTGACGCAGAACACAGTGAAATGAAACAACGTTCCTCCAGAACCCTGATGCTACATACAACAATAATCACAGAAACAGAAAACACAGGGCCAAGGACTAGTAAGTGTCCTCGCCACATAACGTGCATGTGTGCAACCTGGTGCAAACAGTGCAAAGACAACACAAGACAGTTCAAGACAACACAAGACAACACACAAAACAACAAATAGCTCTGCCAGTAAACCTGTTGTGACAGGACAAAGTGAACAAAATTGAACAGTACAAAATGTAAACAAAAATGTTGTGCAAATGAGCAATATAGCAGCAGTTCAGAGAAGATGTGCAAAGAAAGCATTTAAAACGTTTATGGTAATGAGGTGATGTAATGTGGGTGGTACTAAAGTCATGGGTGTGCGAAGATTGGGTGTATGAATGACTGCTCAAATCAGGTCCATGTCTGTAATGAGGAAGGGATGTCAGAACACAGCCAAATCTTTACCAGAAGTAATCCAAGTCTGAAAGATTTATATAGCTCACATCTGTACAGCCAGTATATGAGTACTATAACATGGCAACTGGTTTCCATAAAAGAGGCCAAATAAAGTTGATATGGATCCTGTCAAACCTAATCTCAGCTGTACATGTGTTCTCACTAATGAGCTCTGATCTAGGGTTCATGTCCCCTTTCACTGATACACATGTTTATTTCTAGTGAAGAGTGTTCATTCTCTGCTGTTAGAAACTAACCAGGTCTTGGGAGTCACTTTTAGCCAGTAGTACGATAGGTGACAGATTTACTGTCAAGTTCAGCAAATTAGCCATGCTAAATATGCCTGTGATGGCTCAGTTAATGGACCAGTAAATGCTGACATGGAACTAATATTTTCAAGGCCGCCTGAAAACATGACCTTATAGCAGTTTAATTCTGAATGAGCTGTTACCCCTTAGCGAAACACTATTCACTCAAATTTTCTGATAAATTAACTCATGTAATACTCTAGAAGCACATAGCGTAGAAACGAGATAATCTAATTGATGTAATTGTCTCGCAGGCATTGAGTCTTTGTGGCTGGTCTTATCTGACATAAGATAAAACAATGGGATGAGGATGGATAAATATTGCATGCAATTTTTTGCCCCATTGAATTAATCATAGAATAGCCTGTAATGTAACCACAATGAGCAAAGAATAAATTACTTTTTCTTGGAGACTTTCCTGAGAAGGTACAGGTTTATCTTAACTGTAACTGATTTCAACAAAGTACTGACCATAGAAATGTTTTCAAGCCTTTCCAGAATAACAATTACACTATATGGACAAAGGTTTGAAAACACATGCTTTTTAAATACTCCATTCCACATTTAGTCTTCTTTTGATCATTCTTCTGGGAGGATGTTTCACTAGTTTTCCTTAATGTCCTTGTGGGGATTTGTACTTATTCAAGATTGTTGGTAAAGTCAGCTAGAGATGAGGCCTGAGGTGCATTCAGCATTTCAAGTCATCTCAAATGTGTAAATTATGGTCGAGGTCAAAGCTCTATAGTAGGCCACTCAAAAAACTCCAACCCATGTAAGCCATATGTCCAAAAAAAGATCTCACTTTCTGCATTATCATGCTGGGCCTCCTAGTTCAAATGAAGGGAAAATCAATTGCTACAGCATCCAAAGGCATGCTATACAGTTGTGTACCTTCAACTTTGTGGTAACAGTTTTGGGAGGAACCACATATGACTGGAAAAGTTCCAGCGTAAAAACGTACCAAATCAAACATGTGGATCACAATTACGAATGATCCGATGTGGCGACCCCTAATGGGAGAAGCCAAAGAAAAGTTTTACAGTTCAATCTAAAAAATAAATAATAACCTAAAGAACAAACACAAATATATAAGCTCTTTCTTTAAGTCAGTATAACTGTTAGACTTACCGACCAATCAGATTGAAGAATTCAACAGTTCTTTTGTATAATATCTTACAATGACTGACAATAGCCAGGATAAATGCTTATGCTTAAATATGCATACAATTTATAAAGCTTTAATGTGTAACAGTGCATTGTCAGGTTAAATAATTCATTTAAATATCTGTTTATAAAAGCATTAAGGTATAACATATTGCACTCATATAAAAGTTAAATGCACTGCAATTTATAATGCAAAGCCAGTGGCAATGCTCCTACCTTTCAAACTTACTTTTTATTTGTACAATATTAATAAGGTGTTATATATGACAGAATGGGATTATAGGATGAAACCATAGCTGATTTTTTTTCCTCAAAAAATAACAACTAATTTTCATAAGATTAATGAAAATTCCCAATTCAAATGTTACTTCCCTGTGATAGGCTCCCCTGCTATTTTAACCAGCACAGGTAAAACCACGCAAACTGGACCACATCCATTTCTGTATTCACTGATTTTTTTTCTTTTCATACATAAACTAATAAAGAATTATTCTACATGTCCATAATGCGTTTTCACAGCATGACAAGGTCGCTGCACATCAGAAAACTCCTCTCAATCTCCTTTTAAAAAAGAGTCCTCTCTGTGTGCTTTTAACTGTTTCCACTGTTCTCATAGCACTTATTATGCATGCTGGAGAGAGATAGTGGTAGTCCCATGGTATCTGCCAGGGGTTTAAACCAAACCGGGTGCAGCTGGTTTCATCTGGATAAAAGTTAACCTACTTTTATATTTAGAGCTTGTTTTGTCAAGAACAACGAAGATGAAGTTTTTATATGGCATAGGCTGCTTGCTGAATGTAATATTAGGTGTTGTTTTTGAATATGCATAATTTGGTTTGATAGCAACTGAGTATATTTATGAAAATATAGATTATATATTGGGGATATCTCATATCTACACTCTTACACACACATATACACATGCAGGTATATGTCTAAGAAATCATATTTGGTTCAGCACTTTGATGTAGGATCATGAATGTCATTAAATGTCATATTCGGGAGTAGAAAAAAAAATCAGCGTTTGATTTGAGTTATCAGCTGCTAGACATGTTGACACTGGCGTACCAGGCAAATACGTGGATGTGAATGGTGACATATAAGTGGAATCCACCGAAAAGCCATGCATAAAATACGCTTTTTTGCATACCACACACATCCTAGTACCTCCTAGTCATTCAGAAATCTACAAATCCTTGCCTACTAATTAGAACTAAAGCTCAATAATCAAAGCCATGATAACCCTCTGTGACAGCATTCAGTGTTACAGCTTTAGAACAATACACCCGACCTGGTCAGCAAGAAGTTAATGATAAAATAAGAACGCAGCTGGGCTTACAAAAACAACATTCCTAAAAGTTAATCCAGTACTCTGATTTGAAAGTTTAATCCAGCTCTCTGATCCATCCTGTCAGAAACGCCCGTCACTTCCTAATCGCCGTTATCAGCCGAGTCTTTGTTCGGTGGCTAATGCTGCTCTGCTGCTTCAAAGGCATGCTAATCAGGCTAACTGATGTCGGGACACCAATTAAACTCATGCAACTCTTCAGCTCTAATTCGAGCAGGTTTAAAACTGATCTTAGGTCAGCCAGAGATTTATTTTTCAACCTCTGAGAGCTGAGAAATCCACAAATTCACCATCTTGTTAGTTATAACTGATTTATTGAAGGACCAAATGTAGCCATTTGTTGATTTCATTTCAGGCTTGGGTTTTGATGCAAGGCATAACAGGTTAATTAGATTATATTTACAGCATTTGGCAGATGGCATTATCCAGAGAAACGTACAGTTATCATAGTTATACAGCCGGGCAATTAAGGGTTAAGGGACACAACAGTGGTACCTTGGTGGTGCTGGGATTTGAACCCATTACTTTCCAAGCCAAAGTCCAACATCTTATCCACTGAGCTACTACTTCCGTAGCTAATCGTGTCAACTTCAACAGCAGTGGCCCAGTCACATCACAAGAGGGCGCTATTACCTACATTCTGAGCATCTTTAGGTTACTTCCTGTGTTTAGCTCTTATATTCCATGCTAATGCTATGCTAAACTGTGAAGTATTGTGTCTCTTGTGCATATTAAGCCTTGATTCTGTTCCATGTTCAGATTAGTTTACCGATTTTGCCACATTTCTGACTATTCTCCTTGCCTCTGTGTTTTTGGTTTTGTGTGCGATGCCTGCTGGCTATCCCAAATCAACTGCAATGGCCCTTTCAGATAAGTTAGATGGTGCTGCTGATTACTGCTGATCAGAAGCTCATACACACATTTCACTCAGAGGATCCATGAGGTCTTTAAGTATCCTCCCATGGGGTAGTTATGAACAGTTACTACAGCTATGCCAGGAGTTGGACTCAGCAGCGGAATATGCCAGGGAATTTCAGACACTAGTGGAGCAGAGTGGCTGAATTAATAGAACTCTACGAGCCGCATTCAGAGACAGTCAGGGCCCTCCTATGCAGGAAGAAATAGCCTGCAAGGAACAGAACGGCTCATTGTCACAGTACATTATGCTCGCCATCCACCTGGACAACCTCATCAGGAACCAGTAACTTGCATGTCTCAGCAGTGTTTTCCGTTTTCCCAAGCATTGTGTGGTGCCAATGCTCAGGAGCAGAGGCAACTGGGGAAAATGCAAATCACTCCAGAGGAATGTCAATGTTGACTTCGGTTCCAGCTATGCTTTTATTTTGGCAAAGTTGGCCATTGCCGTGCATTATGCACTGTGAAATGCGACCCAACTAAGTTGAGCCACAAATCATGTTCGAACAGTGTCCAGTTACCAGTGAAATTGCATGGTCATTGAGGATCCAGGACTTTTTTCGCTCGTATAGACTCTGGGACTGTCATTCACCACCAAGCATGGTAGATCTTAAGCTACTAATCATCCCAGGTGTTACTCCACTCCCTTGGCTCCAAGCTCATGACACTGCGATCTCCTGGGGGTGCAAGGAACTAGTACACTGATCTCCTAAATGTTTCCAGCACTGCATGGAGATATTTACCCTACAATGTCAATCTAGCTTGGTGGAGACCCCCGAAACCACTTCAGCTTTTGACATTCTAAAGTAATATTAGGACCTCGGTGAAGTGTTTAACAAGGAGCGTGCTATGACCTTGCCCCCACATTGCCCAAAAGATTGCAAAATTGAACTCCTCCCTATTATGGCTTTCCCAAATGCTGCATTTAAGTCAAGTCAAAAAGCTTTTGTCATTTCAACCATTTAAAACTGATGCAGTACACAGTGAAATGTGTTCCTCCAAAACCCTGGTGGTACATAAAATAAAATAGAGCAACATCACACAACATAAAACTACATTACTGAACACAGAGCTAAGGACTTAGTCAGGGTCCTCGCCACATAAAGTGCATTGTTTGCAAAAAAAGGCAAACAAACAACACAAGACAGTGTGGGATAGATACACAAAACACAAAATACCGCCGAACAGTAAACCTACTGTATAATATACAGTACAATGTGCAAAAGATAGAACTATAACCAAGTGTAATTGTAAACATGAACACAATATTGTTCAAAAACAGCAATAGTAGCAATCCGGAGATGCAAAACAAAATGTATACAGTATAATATGATTAATATAATATAAAATGGGTGATGTTGAAGACATGGATCTGTACGAAGTGAAATGAGTATTGAGTGTGTGTTGAGTTCACATTGTAACAGTTTAGTAACACACAGTTAAGTGAGTGTGTGTGAGTTTTGTACAGTTTAGTTCTGTGTGTTGAGAAGCCTGATGGCTTGAGGGAAAAACTGTTGCATAGTCTGGATGTGAGGGCCCAAATGCTTTGGTACCTCTTTCCTGATGGTAGAAGGGTGAATTGTGTGTGTGAGGGGTGTGAGGGGTCGTCCAAAATGCTGTTGGATTTGCGGATGTAGCAAGCAGTGTACATGTCCGGGATAGAGAAAAGAGAGGGTCTGATGGTCTTCTTAGCTGTCCTCACAATCCTCTGTAGTAGCTTTCTCAGGAAGTACAGGCAATGCTGGTCTATCTTGGTGATGGAGCTGGTGTTGAGTGACCAGTTGAAGTTCTTCACCAGATGAATACCAAGGAATCTGGTGCTCTTGGCAATCTCCACAGAGAATCCATCAATGATCAGACCGTCTCTTTAGTTTTATCACTGTTCAAAGACAGGTTGTTGGCTCTACACCAAGCTGTTAACTGTTGCTCATCTTTACTGTATTCTGACTCATCATTTTTCTTGATGAGACCCACCATGGTTGTGTCTTCTGAGAACTTAATGATGTGATTCAAGCTGTGCATTGATACACAGTCGTGAGTCAGCTCAGTGCTTAGTGTGGTGGTGCTGGAGATGCTGTTCTCGATACAGACTGACTGAGTTCTCCCAGTCAGGAAGTCCAGGATCCAGGTGCAGATGGAGGTGTTTAGTCCCAGTAGTCTCAGCTTGTCAATCAGGTGCTAAGGGATGATTGTTTTAAATGCTGAACTAAAGTCTATGAACAGCATTTGTACCTATGTGCCCTTATTGTCCAGGTGGGTGAGGACCAGATGGAGGGTTGTGATGATAACATCTTCCATGAAATGGTTTGAAAGATACACAAACTGCATGGGGTCCAGTGAGAGTTGATCAGCACATCTGGGATGGAGGCGTCATGGTCACAGGCGGATTAAGTTGTCTTGTAGTTTGTGATGGCCTAGATGCCCTGTCACATGGCTTAATGAATGCACCTGGAATACTCCAAGGACTTATGAACAAGATCTTTCAGGACCTGAACTCATGTTTTGTGGTCAGATCTGGCCAAATGGTGTGCTTGTCCACAAAGAACATTATACTAAAGTTGCTCTGCAAAAAACTAAGTCCAAGATTCATCTGACCTTTTAAAATCATTTGTCAGATCAACCCAGTCACTTACTGGTTACAACTTCCAACACAGTACGATTTCTCACCTTCCTTCCATGATTCACTAGTCATGCCTGCGTACACACCAACCCAGAATAGCTGGGTGGACAGAAGTGACATTTGCAAACTTTCCCTCACTAAGGACCCTGGTGCTGACCCTGTAAAAGAGCACCTGGAGGTGTTCCTAAAAGAGGGGGTTCTGTCAAAACTTTCACATCAGTGGCCCCACTGCTCCACTAGAAGGAGCTATCACCTGAATTCTGAAAAATCTCTTGTCATAGGTTACTTCCAGTGTTTAGCCCTTATATTCCATGCTAATGCTATGAAAATACACTACAAAGTATTGTATCTCTTGCGCATACCAAGCCTTGATTCTGTTTAATTTTCATTTCACGTTTTAGACTAGTGTTTTGGGTTTTTGTTTAGCTTTTACTACTTATGTTTTTTTGTGCACCGGACTTTTATGCCTGTTTCCTCCACTCTGGTTTTGGAGCTACTTTTGTCTTGTTGTAAATAAATCACGTATGGATTCTACCTCCCTAGTCCCAGGTCATATGTTACAGATCGTCATGTCGCAGGATGAAGGTTTGACGGGTTACATTCAACTCATCAATTATTAAGAACACATATGGTGTATAATGTCTTGTTTATCTATCAAGTATCACAAATCTTCATGAAATATAAAAGCACAACATCAGGTCTGTCGAATAACTATGTGTATGATTTGCATGTATATAAGCAGAAGTGTAGTGTTTTGGAATTTAATTGATCATTTCACTGAGAGCACAATCTTTAAAAGAAAGTATATTTACAGAAGAGAATGTCATGTGTCAATGTTTCATTTAATCCCAACGAAAAAAAGATGCTATGCAGTGTATTTAATGCAATTAATTAATAAAAGGAATATAAAGAATCCAGCATTTGGACACATTCCTCAGATAATAAGCTTTACAATCATAATAGGAATTCTTATTCATGAAAAAAAAGTTTGTATTTTTTCTGCCTGTGTACATTGTGTTTATTTGTTGTCTTTTGTATTATTAAAAAAAAGAATAATAATAATTATAGGGTTTTTTTATGTTTAAAAACTAGTCTTTGTTTAAAATGTAAAATATATAAAAGGCAAACGGACTTTAGTATTAAACTTTGTTGTACTCTTGATAATCCCAGATGTAAGATTTGTATCATATTATTTATCAATTGCAGAATGACGCCAAAGTGAACATTTTCTTATTGAAATAAACTGCCAGTGAATATCAATTTTACTTTTAACAAAATATTGTTCAATTAGAAATACTGTGCACTTAAGGGTATTGTGTGATTTTTCTTACTACACTATATTTGGTTAAACAAAGAGAGAAAATTCAGTAATTTTTGCTTTTTTTATCTGTGTTCAGAAACAATAAGAAGCCTTTTTTCTCCTTTATCTGCTTTTAATATTACATTTAATAAATAGGAATAAAGGCATTGTAGTTCACAATTTGGTTTTCAATTGTGAATCAAAAAGAATAAACAGCCTACACAGATATTTTTAATATAATCATTCAATAATTTCCACAAGGTTTCTAATTTATTTAATTTTTTTTAGAAAAGAAACTTGGTATTTGTTACATTGTATACAGTGAGACAAAATAAATCTTTAGACACATTTTTGTCTTTAATATACTTCCAGTGTGTATATCAACTTCACTTGATGTTTGTGCCTGAGGGTATGAAAAAAGTGTTTGAATACACAGATAAAAATATATAGAGAGAAAAATCTAATTCCAATGAAACAATGTCACTTGAAACTCATCCCTGGCCATCTATGAACTCAGAAATGTGAAAGAGGGTAGCATACCCTTTACACTTGCCCCTAGGCAAAGAATGGGCAGACGTTTGAAAAGATGCAGTTGGTTGGCTTCACTTGCTTCAAAAGAAGCATATATTAGACCTTACCATCCCTGGATGGTAGCTGTCCAATCACCCTAGGCAAGATTCCTATTGTCTCCAAAACCAACAACCACCACTTGCACCACCCTCCCACCACAATGTTCCACCCCCAAACCATACAAATCATATGCAACCATCCATAAAAATGGTTAGACACATTTAGTAATCATTGCAAAATTGTTTGTCTATGCAATGGTATTGTGTCCAACAGTGGTGGGCCGTGCATTTGGTACCTGAGCCTTCAGTGGAGACTTACCCGACTTGATCCACCTCTTAGTACCACCCCTATCACATCGCAATTATAAAAACCATCAATACTGTACAAAAACGCAATATAACAACGCATGGCATTACAGAGAGAGAGGCATTTCACATATGGACGGTGAATACCATTTTACTAAAGCAAGAAACCCAGTTAAGATAATTCCAGACTTCTACACTACCACTGCAACTGTGCCACCTACATCATCTGGAGCAATTCAGAATCAATATTTGTCTAATAACATGACATACAACCTACTTACCAGAGATGCAGACTGATGATTTGCACCGCTCAGAGGCCGTAAGCCAGTGGTACCACTCGTATTCACTGGTTTGGAAGTGGTGAACAAACCCTTTCCTGGGGTGAGACATGCTAGCTAGCTTCGGGGTTGGGTGACCTCCTCATGATGTCGAACTTTTCTTGAAAATGTATTTTTCAGTATGTCTGAGATTAAATCAATTTATCTTCCTCCGTAGGCATAAAAAAGTCTAACTCAGATGTATTAATGTGTGCAGAGCTACACACATGTTTTGGCAGTTGAACTGTTTCCCTCTGACCAACCAATCAGAGGAAAGAAAAATACTGACGCTATTCTGGGCCAGAGCTAGCTGCCCTGTGAGGCGAATCTGAAATCTGATTGGTTAAAGAAACAGACCCATTCATAATATTTTCTATGGTAAAAGGGCCAGCAGTACAGACTTTGAAGGCCCTGGGCAGATTAGATTGACATGGTAACACATAGAGGCTGAAATCTGATTGGACAAAAAATCTAACATCCACATACACGTACTTGAAACAGTGCAGTCAAGAGAAACACTACAAAATAAAGAGAATAAACTGTTGGGAATAAATTAATGTAATTTCATGGAACAAATATTAGAATTTAGGTTGTAAGTGTAGGTCAGTGCTTCTGATAGTGTTTAGGACAGCAGAAAAGGCTTTGCTGGCCCTGACTGCCAGCCACTGGTGTCCAATAACAAGTGAGAGCTACGAACTGTGTTGGGACAGGCCAAATTAGGAAGAATATAGGGGAGAAAATATAATCCATAAAAAGTGGTTTCTTTTAGACGATGTGGTGCTTAAAGGTTGCAAAACATGCAATTTTCTTTCCCCTGCCTGAGCAAAAGACAGGGAAAGTAAAGCAGATGTTTCCAGCATGATTACACATCTGCAAAATCGGTATCTTGAAACATGAGCACAGAGGGCTATTATAAAATGACAAATTTTATTCACGCAATTGCAATGCAATCCAAAAAAGAGGTTTTGGATGAATGTCTGACACAGTTCTGATTTGAAAAAAACCTTTCACATCGGCACCAGGCCGCATCAATCAAAAGCAATCGCTATGATTTGAGCGAACCTCCTTCCTCAAACTGCCTGATGTTCAAGAAAAGCTAACGTCTAATGGACCGAGTCTGTTCCCTTGAGCTGAAGTATGTGACTAAGCCTCCTTCCCCTCTCCATCCCCTTCCTTGGAGCAAATTCTGCGAGTGAAGATATATTTCGGCTCTCGGCAGGACGCACTTGATTTGAGTCGAGGGAGGGCAGTGTGAATGATGAGGATCTTCACTGTATCTACACAGCTAGTGCAATTTGGCCTTGACTCTCTATCCTTTTCTTTCTCCCTCTTTCTCTCTCTCTCTCTCTCTCTCTCTCTCTCTCTTCATTGCAATCTGGCCATGTCGAGTGGTCCTGCACTATGGCGCTATTGATGGGAGGGGGGTAGGGGAAAGATGAGGTGGGATCGATGCTAGGATGGATTGCTTCACAGTACATTTATATAAGAAGAAGTAGGGATGGAGAAACACAGGCAGACACATGTCCCCTCTCCAGAGTGACCCCGGTTTTCAAGCACATCCATGTTAATAAGACTGACTGTTAAAAACACAAAGTTATGCAGTCTCAGAGTAAAAAAAAAACAGATAATAACATGGTGCAAAACTGCCTTTCTCATTTCTCACACTTAAATGTCACTTCCCTGGTGCATGGGACAACACAAAACTGAGCTTATATTGCACACACTCCCAGGTTTTTGCCTCTCTCTTTCACTCTCTCCATATATATATATCTCTCTCTTTCTATCTCTTTCCCTATGGGGAAATCACGATGTAACCAGTGCAGGCATTCACTAAGAGAAACAGCTGCGGAAGCAGATAATCTCATGACGTAATGCACTTAAACTCTAGAAGAAGTTCCGAATGAAGTGTGTGTGTGTGTGTGTGTGTGTGTGTGTGTGTGTGTGTGTGTGTCTTTGTGTCTTTGTGTGTGTGTAGCAGGATGCAATGCCAGTGGCGCCATCTGCTGCGCAAATAAACAGCACAATAGGCTTGAGGCTGTAGATACCTCAGCAAGCCAGAACAATTAAAGCATTTTTCTTGATAAAATATTTCTGACTATAAATCATATTTAAGATAATACGCATTGGTAAAAATAAAATCAAGATTTTTGTATCAGTGCCAGGGCTTAAAAACTGCAACCATGCTCGTTTTATTTTCAAATTTTAGTAAGCTTGTCCTTTAAGAACGGGACTGAAATCAGGGGTGGGAAGATTAGAGCCCGTCTCGGTTATTTACGCTCCTGAGTTATGAGGCGAATAGCCCTGCTGAAGGCCAATGGATGTTTTATACCTCTCTGCCCCCACGTTATTTTTCTTCGGTTTTTACATCATGGCTTTTGGCTCTATTAATGATAGACTTCGAGATTTATGTGCAGATGCCAGAGAGCATGGGCCATAAAAACATCGCCGTGTCGATGGCTTCCTCGCAAAACCCTAAACACATGGCTTGTTTATGACGTTATGACGTCATAAAGTGCCGTGAAAACAGCGGACAGTTCCGTGATTTTTTGTGCAGAACTGGAGTTTATATCTATTATCTGTAGAGTTTCACAACTGCATTGTAACATCATTTGATCGTAGAGCAATTATCATCCCTAAACAACGACTTTGGGTTTCTATCATGAATTAAACAATGTAGGTTTAAACCTATGTACTTGGAGTACAGTAAAAACTTGTTTCAAAACAATAGAACATTTGGTTCCATTTTTTGTGTACTTTGTAATGTACAAAAGACATTTCCAGTAAAGACTATAGACCAATAGAGAATTGGTATAATGTCTTCCATTTTCTTTTCCTGCAAAATCTCCATTTAAAAAAGTAATTTGAATCATCAACCAGTTTATCAGTAATAATTTTGTCTACATATTGATATTCGGCTTAATCTTTTCCAATCACTCTTTTTCATTCGGTAAACAGTAATTCATTAAGATCAATTTGAGGCACCGCCTATATTGCCGTTACGTGCTCTTCAGCTGCACTGTATCATTTTGCATCTCGTATGCTGTTTGTCAATGCTTGATTGAAATCATGCACCGTGCTCGTCTATTTCTCCATAGCGCTCTGATTCCCCCCCCTGCAGCCCTCACAGCCAATTTTCCTGCTCTTTCATCATCCTCAACGAGCTCAGTAATGGATCAGAGGGAAGAATGACTGGCAATCACCTCCACGTTGTGCCAAGGGTCTTTGAGGCTTTTGTTCCCACGAAACGTATTTACAAATAACTTTTGGTGGAGGCCAAAATGGGTTTAATATTTAATAACTCCTAAGGGCAATAACCAGCGTGCAGTTGATCAATGACGCATCTTGGCCTTTGTTCAATGTTAAATGATGCAGGAAATGCACATGACCTGCCTTCAGGAGATAGGACAGTTCCATTCATTTCCAGTGTGCTCCAAAACAGCGTACTCAATCATAAGTCAGAGTATGAACAATGAATACACTGTTTCCTTTCACTACTAAGACGTAATTGTGCGGTTGTGTGTGTGTGTGTGTGTGTGTGTGTGTGTGTGTGTGTGTGCGCACGTGGTGTATGCATGGCCATGTGAGACAGCTTAGTCTCATATTTTATTAGAATAACAGTTTATGTTAGGTTTGTATGGCCAGTACGTTAGTAAAATAATAAAATAACCTTTAGGGTATATAAAGAATTTATTCTAGATGTTATCACCTAAAATATTTTCACACTATATGGTTTATGAGTGGCTTATTTTACACTGTAAGGCTTAAAAGCAGCTTACTATACACTGATTGACTTGACAATTAATGCAAATACATTTTAATGGCACTTATTTTATTCATGCAACATTAATGCAGCATGGATTTCTGTTTAGAAATATAGAAAATATTAATAAATAAATATAAAAGAGGCAAAATTTTATCCTTTGAAGCAACACACATTTATTTACAATGTCCTTTCTTTACTCAGATGTAAAAAAAAAAAATCCACCAAAATCCAGCATGATACACATCCGGCAATAGAAAACTATAATACAGGGGTATAAAGGTACACATATTCGTACAGAGAATTTCCAGTACAAGGCTTTTGGTTCGGTATACATGTAATCCTTTTTACATGCGGAATATAGTTAAAATCTTAGTTGGGGTCTACTATAAAGTGGACCCCAAGTTTGTTTGTTCCCTGCTTCACACTTTAGTAAGTTATTTTAAGTGATTTTTAAACATCAAAACATTCATAACAATGCCAGGGGTATAAAAACTAAACTAGAGTTAGTGTAGTGTCACTGTGCCCACTCACTCCTTAACGAAAAAAATAATAAAAATAATAATTATATATATATATATATAGAGAGAGAGAGAGAGAGAGAGAGAGAGAGAGAGAGAGAGAGAGAGCTTATATTACTTAATATATTACTGAAAAAAAAAGAAAAGCAAAAAAAGGTTACTCTGGAGACTTCTTCCAAAAATGTTTCACATACCCTTAAAGAAATCTTATCACTTCTATGTTTTTTCTTTGTTAATTAAAAACTATTTTTTGGGGTATTTATGCAAAATATCAGTCAAACAAATCTCTTAATTCTCTTAAGTTGTTACTATAGATACTATAATATATTAGAATGAGCAAATTCATATAAACCTGTCAGTAGCCCAAAGTATTACTGTACTAACTTTCTTTCGGCTTCTCCCATTAGGGGGCGCCACAGCGGATCATCCGCATGTTTGATTTGGCACATGTTTTTACGCTGGATTCCCTTCCTAACGCAACCCTCCCTAAGGCTTGTGCAAACCTAATGGCTGGGGTTGGTTTCCTGACCGGGGATCTAACCCGGGCCACAGCGGTGAGAGCGCCGCATCCTAACCACTAGACCACCAGGGAACCTTACTGTACTACCTACTGACTATTCAGATTTGAGAACAGCGATGTGGAGTTAAAGTTAATTATTCATAGTAATCACCCGGTAATTTTTTTAATAAGGTTGTTAATTATCAATTGTAGGTCCTGGATGAAGTATAATATCGACTGCAAGCAATTAAATAAGTGTTTCATTATACATTGTACGCCTTGTACAGAATTTATTACACACTATAAAGCCTATAAGCAGATTATTTCCCCACTATAGTCTTAATAAACTAATTATAAAAGATTATAGCAGTGATGAGCAGTCATTGGACTTCTGTAGGTCTGCTAGGAAGAACCTTTGCCCTGAAGATAGAGTACCATTTTGCAGCAACTCAGAATCAAATTGGGCTCAAGTGTTTGGTTTAGGCTCAAGAAACGCACTGACAGCAGTTAAAGAATATCAGAATGCTGTGGGAACAGCCGATATTGAGTTTTAGCAATAATGCAAATTACATCAATATCTACCATGTTAAATACATTCAAAAGATCCGTTTGCATTGTGGCTCTTATTAAGACTTCGTCTGAAAAGCCATACTCCAATTTCCACCTATGCCAATTATGAGTGTGTTGCATAAAATAAGTTAGTCTTCTAAGCATGTTAAGCTCTTTATTAGTGAAGTACAGTCAGTTAGTTCAGAAAGAAGTAACAGCAGGCATCCTGCTGAGCACCAAGAGCATCCTGACCTTCTGGATGAGAAGTGCAATGCTGCATTATATAATATATTGCACTGGGTTTAATAGAGAATTGGCTGGAAATAAAATAAGCAAAAATTATGTCTAAGGTTTGATCATGCACGTTTCTGAATTCTTGAGCTTACTGTACATAAATGATTATAATTACAATAATAACCTGTAATCTGTAACATATTCCAGAAACACTGGGTATGAGGTGGAAATACAACATAGAAGGAATGCCAGAGCCCATACTGATTCATACCAAGAGCCAATTTATGCAGCCAATTCAAATGGTATGTTTTTGGGAAATCAGTGAACTCTAAGTAATTTTGGCACATATTCTAAAATGAAATATACACAATATACTAAAACAACCATAAATCTATTGGAAATCAGTATATGTGATGATATTATCTATATAATATATTGCTGTCTTCCTATTATTACACCTAATTTATAATCAGTTATTATAAGTATCCTGATATTTTGCCCTCAAAAAGATTTTCCATTTATTCCATATATCCATATTCCATCTGCACTATAACATTCAGCGTGTAGTACTTGATGTTAAACCTAATAATTGAGCTTCGGTGTTCTTTTTCAAAACTTTTCAGCAAAGTAAAATGTGTTATTCTCTTGGGTCATGTCCACAGCACTGCCCCTGTTATAACTGAACCATCTGCAAAAAAAAAAAAAGGGGGGGGAGCAGTGGGGTATTTCTGCTCTGAATTTCTTAATAAAGGCATGATGAAACAAGCTCTGTAGCTACTTTAATATGATAGATCAGCACACACTCTATAGACTGATAATCACATAGCAGTGTGCATGTGTCTGAAAAACCCTAGGAAAAAATGTCCTTCATCTTATCGACTTTACCATTTCATTTATCAGCACTAAAATAATATATTATATGCATATTTCATGAAATCCAGCCTGTTTTGAATACCATTCATAATGTCCTGCATAAGTATTTTTTTAATATTTAGTGTCCTTCTGGCCTTCTCGGTCGTGTCACCTTGTTATAATGTCAGCCCCAAGTAACGGAGAAGGACACCAAGCATAAATACGCAATATATCAACTCACTTTACTGGCTGTCAATATCGAGTTGATTAAGAGTGCCTTGGTCCACATGACATTTAGAGTCCATCTAACCTGTGTGTGGGTGTATATGTTCGCATGAGCACGGGGACTATGAACTCCAAATGCCGTTAACATGGGTATCAAAGAATCTATCTTGATTTGCAGAAGTGACAGGTTTATTTAGAACACACCTCTGGTGTAAGTGCTCCACTGTGCTGTCAGCGGTGTAGCAGATCTTCAGGCAGTCTATCTTCTTCAGAATGACTTAAGATGCCAGTCAAAAACATATGTGACCTTCAGACTAGGAGACCATGATGATGAAAAATGTTTTTCAGCACCTGCAGAACCAAAAAGTGATTCTCTAGTCACTAGGAAAACTATGGTTTTAAGACTGCTTAGTAAAAATGTTATGTTCAGATATTACAGATAAAGCAATGCAAATGTACCCTGATGTTATCATTCATGTCATTAAGTTCCAAGATGTTCCTCTACAAGGAACTAGTTACTACAGGCTATTAGGTTTAAAGGTAAGCCTTGTAAGCCATCCTAATCGGGTTGAAAAGGTCTTATCTAAATAAAAACCCCACATTAAGTGTACAAAATGATTATTGTACCCTATACAGATTAAGGTTATACAGATTGCAGATTATACAGAATAAGGTTTATAGAGGTCTAGGGGTAGTGTCCACAAGTAAACATGTAGTGATTGTGTTTATCTACATAACCCTGTTTGACTTAGTCAAGAATTCACCATCCGGAAGATAAATGCAAGGGTGGGAGGCACCCTTATGAAAGACAGTAATAGACAAATTAGCCCATTTCAATGTGAACATGGGGACGAAGATCTGATAGCGCTGCTGCACAACTATTTTATCCCTTAGTTACAGAGCCTATGATGCCAGAAAGGCTGGATTTCCTGTGAACAGAACTGCCAAATACAAAGCATTTTTACTCAAAAAATGTAAACAGACTCTACATCAAAATAAAATTAAAATCAACTCAAATCTAAGACAATACAGTTCCCCAGTGCTGTGCCAATAGACAAAATACATTTCTGTGGATGATTATTTTTATGAAATATAAATAGGAAGCATCAATTTAAAAATGTTTCTGCAGTGCCACAAATATCAGATCAGCCACTTGGGAAACATCTTGAATTAATCTAGATCCAGCTTAGTGCCCATTTTTTGGCATGGTTGCTTTTTGTGCAGCAAAAAGCCAACATTCATCACCAGATTGCTTTGTATCATTAATGAACTTGCTGGCCTTGTCTGAAAGCAAACTGAGTCTTTAGTTGTGTCTCTGACTTTTATGCATAAAGCTGGAGGTTCTCTACTATATTCTCATCCTGATTTACACATTCTGACAATTTTCCTTATCAGAAGCTCAATCAGAGTCAAGTGTTGGCACTGATAATCCAGTCGAATTAGAAAGTAAACAAGATCTTAAAACTTGCCAATTTCACTCAAATGATTGAGGACCTCAAAATGTTTTCAAATTGTTTGAAATTGACTAAAAGCATCCAAAAGTTTTGCCGTGTGTACTGCTGTTGTATGGCTGATACAGGAAACAGCCAACGCTCAATGAGAAGAACAAACACTTTGCATAAGACAGGTTTGTGCTTGGTGCAAACACATGAGCCTTTATCATTTTAAAATGGAATCTAAAAAGTACAAAATCTAGACTGACACAAAAGAGATCATGCATTTATTTTTATATTTAGTCATTTGGCATCTGCTCTCATTCGGAGAAGCTTTCAAACTAGTGAAGGTTTTGAAACCCAAGTTTGTTAACCATATATCTTTGATGATTTTGCTTGTAACTGATAGGAGTAGCTGCAAGGTAGATCAGTTCTGTTTCATGAAGATTGTAGGTGGTTAGTCTTCTTCTATATATAAGAAGAAATGTCACTGTCAGTCTTTTATCTTCGGAGAAACCGAGAAGGTGATTAGAGGAAAACGAAAGGTTTTCTTCGCTAACAATTGCATTATTTTACATTTCTGACCTCAAAACATATAGGTGTTAAAATTCGTTCTTCACATACTTTTGAAAATACTTTTCTCCTGATGCATTAGAGATTAAGTTTCTTGCGTGTGCATAAATAAATATAATACATATATATATAAATAGCATGTATTTATTTAATAAAATGTATTCACACTACAACATCGAAAATATATCCCATGATTGAACTGTACAATTTTAAGGAAAAAAATAAAAGGTATTTTTAAATTAATGACTCTCAAAAAAGTAAAAACAGGTACATATTTAGCACTGTTTAGCATTCCCTCTTCTTTTAACAACAGTCCATATACATCTGGGATCTGAAGAGACCAGTTGCAATATTTTTGGGAGAAGAATGCTGTCCCATTCTTGTCTGATAGAGGATTTTACCTGCTCAACAGTCCTGGGTCTTTTTTGTCGTGTTTTTCCTTTAATGATGTGACAGATGTTTTCAGTTAGATAAAGGGCTGGGATGCAGGCAGGCCAGTTCAGCACCTGGGCTGAAGCCATGTTGTTGTAATAGATGCAATATGCTGTTTAGCATTATCTTGCTGAAATATGATGTCTTATGTCCTTTTATGATAGTCCTTTCAGCATTGATGTGCTTTTCCAGATATGAAAGCTGCCAATTCTATAAACACTAAGGAACCCCCATACTGTCAGAGATCCGGGATTTCGAGCTGAGTGCTGATAAAAAAAAAGCCGGATGGTCACTCGTCTCTTTGGTCTAGAAGATGCAGCATTCAAGATTTTTTTTATTATTATTTGTCTGAAAAACAAAAGTTTTCTTCTTTGCTTCTGTCCATTTTAAATAAGATTTGTCCAAGAGAAGTTGGCAGCATTTCAGGTTCATGTTCACATATGGTTTATTTTTTGCATAATAGAGCTTTTACCTGCATTTGTGGAACACATGGCAAACTGTGTTCACAGAAAATGATTTCTATAAGTGCTTCTGAATTTCTTTGAATCTTTTTAAGATATGATGTGCAGTAGATGATGAAACGTCTTCACTTTTTATGTTGAGGAACATTATACTGATATTTTATATATAAAGTATTTTTTCATAGATTAAACCTCTGCCTATCTTTCTTTCTGGGAGACTCTGACTCTATCTTCTTCTTTTTATTCGCAACAGCGGATCATCCGTCTCCACACCCCCCGTCCTCTACATCTGCCTCTTTCACACCAACTACCTGCATGTCTTTCCTCACCACGTCCATGAACCTCCTCCTTGGTCTTCCTCTTTTCCTCCTACCTGGTGGCTCCATCCTCAGCATTCTCCTACCAATATAATTCATGTCCCTCCTCTGCACATGTCCAAACCATCTCAATCTCACCTCCCTCACCTTGTCACCAAAACATCCTACATGCGCTGTCCCTCTAATAAACTCATTTCTAATCCTGTACATCCTCGTCACTTCCAACGAAAACCTCAACATCTTCAGCTCTGCTACCTCCAGCTCCACCTCCTGTCTTTTACTCAATGGCACTGTCTCTAATCCATACAACATCGCAGGTCTCACCACAGTCCTATAAACGAGACTCTGACTCTCTAAGAGTCTTTATTAACACCCAGTCATCTTACTGACCTGTTGCCAGTAACCTTATTAGTTTTTGTTTTAGTAGCACTTACTATTACAACCCTTTTTCTTTTTTTGGTTGTGAGGGTAATTCTTTAAAATGGTACATTTCCTCAGTTCAAACATTCGATTTGTTTTCTATTTTCTGTTGTGAATGATATATGGATTTATGAGATTTGCTGATCTTTGTATTCTGTTTTTTATTTACATTTCACACAGCTTCCCACCTTTTCTGGAATTGGATTTAAACATATTGTGTATAATAAACTATTATAGTATTATAATTAGTTTCAATATTTCACATCCCTATTAGACTCTCAGCTGCTTTCTGCTAATTGATTCTTAAAGCTTCAGGAATCAACGCTGCCTGCAGGCTGGTTTAGTTCAGCTCGTAGCTTTCGTATAAGAGCAATGGCCTGACAAAACCAAGCAACATGGGCATATATCTTCTGTTCTATTTAGTAAACTCAGAGTTCATCCTGGGCCTGCAGTGTTATTGCATTTATTCCTAATTGTGATTTCTTTTTTTCATTCTGTGCTGTACATTCTTATACCAGAAGGAACAGACAAAACGCAAAAGTCAGCATGTATACCATCAATTCTAATAGTTATAAGGGCTTGTAGTTGTCTTCCCAAGCTTAGAGGAAGGGTGTTTTTCTCCTGAGTCGTGCACAGAGCGCTGGCCCCACTATAATAAAGTCATCCACAAACAGTGGAGCAAAAAAGCAGTGCATTATTTCTGCACTGAATAACTTATAAAGGTATAATAAAGGTATGATGAAACAAGCGCTGAAAATTGGTTCGTATCGCAGATATTGCAAAGCACGGCCGCGTGCGTGTGTGTGTGTGTGTGTGTGTGTGTGTGTGTGTAAGGGAGAGGGAGAGAGAGAGAAAGAGAATGTGTGTGTTAACACTAAAATTTGAAAGGGCCTCAGAGACCAGGTACAAAACACATAAATGGTCAATTATAGTGACTTCAAAGAAGTGTACGATAAAAAATTAATAGCAGTCTGTTGCGTAGTCTACAGCCGTAGGTTACATAAGCGCCCGAATCAAGCTGGCAGATGAAGACACTCTATAGGGCTCAAGCTTATGGGCCAAATGAAAAAAGGGGAGAAAAAAGAGAGCTAAGAAAAAAAACGGCAATGTGGACTGCAGAGCATCCTTATTCTATTTTAAGTAATGTTACACATTTAGAAGTGCGATATACTCTTCACCTTGGGTCAAGAGAGATTTCAAATCTGCTGGAACACATAGGGCATGCTGTGTGATCTTTGCCATATACAGCAGAGTATGTGAACCAGGGATAAATTTAAACCTCTTAATCCATTGTTTGTTCTCTCCCTTCTTTCTTTCTATGTCAATACTACCCTTTAGTACAAATCGTGCAGCCAGAAATTGGAGACCTCATGAACCCTGGATGTGAGGAGGGAATGACAGGACACCATGATCTACTTTTAGTTTCATGGAAAGTTATTTGGGAATATCTTGCAAAAAATAAAAATAAATCATGAAAAAAAAAACCTCAAATTGGTATTTAATGGGGTTGTTAATCATGATAGAAGTTGGTTGATATTCCTCATAATTCTTCCATGGTGCTATGAACATGATATGGCTGTATTAAGTAACACAAATCTTATGATATATCCATTATATCCATTCATCTTTATAACCATTCATCACTGGTGCTGAACAATGTACACGTCAAGCTTCTTGAATCCATAAAAAAAAATTCTCATAGCAAACGTGAATCTGTAATGTCTAAGAAACAAAAGCAAAGGGAGGATAACTTACTTTACTCATTCACTTTACACACCTGCTGGGGTTTTAAGTCATTGTCATAATCTCAGTTGGGCACTGCTGCCTCTGCTCTTCTTTTGTTCTCGAGCTAATAGCCTCACCAATCAGAGCTGACATCAAAACCAAGTCGAAAGCACATCCCACTGGAAAAGACTGTTGAGCTGCCACTCGTGTCCAAGTAGAATCAGGTGGGGAATGCGATACAACCGCAGACAGCGAGAACACAGATGTATTGTCTGTCTGACAATGTTCAGACAAAGTATATTGGGAAAAGTGCTATGGTAATTACATGGGACTGATTTTTACTGGAGCGTCTTTCCTTTTAATTTGAGCCTACTCCGTGAAAACCAGGCCAGGTAGAAACCGACCGTAGATACAGACTTCACTCTGCACCTTTTCTTTAATTTACGAGGCATGTTTGCGCTAAGATGGGAAATATTCAAGACAGAATTATACATACAGCGGTGCTAGTGTTGCTAATACAGAACCACCATCTTTTTTTTTCTATCAGTTCACAAAAAAAGATGATTTTTATTCCGAGAAATGCATTCAGAAAGTTTCCACAGCAATAGGCGATTACAATTAACTTTCTGGATCTAAAATTCGAGCTATAAAATCTTGGTATGATGCAAAAGTTGCAGATTATTGTTACAAAGCATGCATAAAAACTAGCAAACATTCGGACACTTTTTTGCTTAGCCAGCTGTACATACATTGTGTGGACTAGTTTTTGGGACACCATATTTTTCCAGCCATTGTATCCAATTGTATTGTATCCAAATATACAATATATCAACACTAAACATCTATATATGTCTACTATTCACCCCACTAGGTAGCAAAATAAATTCGCTATTGCTGTGATATGAGTAGTAATTTGTAACATACACCATATGAAAAAAGTTTGTGGACATCTGCTATTTGATTTCTGAACATCCTATTCCATATTCAATCCCCATTTTGCTGTTATAATAACCTCCACTCTTCTCAGAAGATGTTCCACTAGATTTTGGGGTGTGTGCCTGTTAAATTAGCCACAATGGTGTTAGTAAAGTCAGGTACTAATGTAGGGTGCAGTCCAGTTCATCCAAATGTCAGAGCTCTATAGCATGCCACTCAAGATCTATTATTCCAACCACATCTTCACAAAGCTGACTTTTTGCACATGAGCATACATTTACATTTACATTTGGGGAATTTAGCAGATGCCCTTGTCCAGAGCGACATTGCAAAGGTATCAATGATAGAGACTCAAAGCATAGCCATGCTGAAGTAGGTTTGGACTCTTAGTTCAAGAGAGGAGAAAATTAAATGATTTTACGATCAGTCCACATTTGGCTGGAAAAGTCAGGCGTCGCAATATTTTTGTCCATGTAGTGAAGCTATGAGAAGTTTTTCACTCAACTTTAACATTCCTTAGCATTTATGTTTTTCTTGCTTGACCAAAACCCAACTTGTTAGCAACTTGTTAGTTTTGATTTCCTTTTACAGCTCACTGAGTACCTATCCTGCTTTTTTTGAACAACAGTGATCTGAATATGTCAAGGTGGCAAATACAAGGAAATCCTGTCATGTGTTGTAGTTGTGATAGAAGGTAGACATGTTCAGGTTGCTGTCAGTGGCGTTATCCATTTGTCATATCCTTGTCTGTGAACAAATTCCAGAGTATTCCTTTTTGCTGACTGGAGTGGCGTCTGTCATCTGTCATCTGAGGCAAAATGAGGAGAAAAGTGCTATCATTGTCTCTAAATGCACTACAGTTTGATCTGTCATTCTTTAGCCGAGCTAAGTCTGTACATTTTAACAATTAGCATACATCTTACATCGTTTCTTCTTAGAGTAAGCATCATGGAATAATATTTTTCGCATCATCCTAATGCACAATATTAAACATTTTACATCGTAAATTTTAAACAGATTTTTTTTTTAACTATTAATGAACCCTATCTGCATGTATCTAGGTTTGCTAATGTTTAATGGGCAGACCTATTTCACCTAATTAGGAGCTTTTGATTATGACTACAATCATAGCCTCTTTGACAATGAACATTTCTTCGATGTTATAATGTGCCTTTTAATGTTAGAATGCAGCTATATGCTAAACGGCTACTGCTGGAGCAGAAGCATGTTAAACATATCAAGGATATTTACACATGGAAACTATGATATATACAATAAACAAATGTTATTTATAAAATTCCCTTTGCTTTACTTATTGAAAGACTGCTATCCCTGTCCACATTCAGGAAACCTAAAGCATTCACTTCTGCATTATCACAACCCACTGGAGTTTTCAGTACTCAAGGACAAGAGAATAATCATGTTGTGTAATCTGGGTAATATGGTATATTAAAGCTTTATCAGTGCAGTCCCCAGGAGGAAAAAGAAAAGTGTTGAAAAAATTGTTCTAAATGTTGCCTCAGCATGTAGATGCACTCGTCCTTTATAAATCCCCAATTATAAGAGTGACAGACTGAGAATCACCCTACGTTCTAATTACAGAGACACAGAGGAGGAGGGAGGGAGACGGTGTCGTAAGCCCCAAGACATTTAATTTTAATTAAACTTTGTCACTAATCAGAGATGGGAGCCTCGCGACGCACATCCCAGCCTGTGGAGATCACATCAGCTTGGATCCTTAGTCTCAGCTGGCATTCATTTAACTAGAACTTTCTCCTCTGTGTCGCACCCATGATCACTGAGTTATATGCTACACTCACTGGCCACTTTATTAGAAAGATCCATATCGCCCTATATTTATGCAATGATATGATGGCCAGTCATGTGACCACATAAAATGCAGGTTAGTTCAACATCAGATGTTAACATCAGAATATGATTAATCTGTGATTGCAATAACTCAGAGCATGACAAGGTATGTTTGTTGGTAAGCTAGTTTGAATCTTTTTCCGAAATTGCTGACTCTTGGAATCTTCACACGAAAAACAAAATGGTGCAAAAAAACAACAAAAATACATCCAGCAAGCAGCAGTTCTGTCATGATAAAAGAAGTCAGAGTGGTTTGAGCAGACAAAGGGCTACAATAGGGAGAAAGAATGAGAATCTTAAAAAAGTGGAAGATTGGACAGACATATGTGTTACACAGGCTAATACAACAAACTCAAGATCATGACAAGAGTCGAGTGAAGAATTTAGTAAGAATCTTTACAACTACTAAATGAACAGCAATACACACAGGTGAACAGAGCCTGGGACTGTGTTGTAGGCCAATCATTTCCATATTTTCTGGACATGCTCAAGAATATAACTTTACTGACAAGAAGTGGCAGCTAAAATTGGAAAAATATTAGGGGTGGGGTTTTCATTTATTACATTGTACCTAGAAAAATTCCTTAAACAGTCATACATCGAGATAAACACGAAATAAAAGTTCTTTCATCAAGCAGTTGGAAAATCATAACACATAAATGGTTCTAGGTTGATCCTCCAACGAGAGACCAATAGTTGGGAATTGTAAATGTAATATATTATATAGAGAGACTTACATTTACTGTTAGAATAAATTTGGAAAAATGTATTAAGCTTTGAGATAAATTGATTGTGTACAATTAAGATTGAGGATAAGTGTCATACTGTATTTTAAGGTAATTCAAATAACCACTCTTTCCAACCAAGTTGAGCAAAAAAGCATCTCACTTGAACGTGAATGAGATATCAGCAGCTTCAACAGCAGAAAAACACCTCAGATTTCATTTCCGTTAGCCAAGAAAAGGAACTGTTGAACTGTTAAACAGCTGAACAGTGACACTGATGATCTGATAATCTGGTGAGCCTCTGAACATTCGATGTCTATGATGTTTATATTTCTCTGCTCTTTCTCAATGTTTTGCATGCCAGCGGGAAAAGTGAATACATTATTTCTAAATACTTGTTGTGATTTTTAATAGCCAATTGGAGTGTCCTGGAAATTTTCATGACTTTGAACTTTGCATTTGATCTTCTTTTCCCTTTTTCTGGTTGAGTTATTCTATAATCAGAGCCAAATTTGTCATAGTTCCAGTGATTCTAAAACATTTTTTACTTGTACTTTTGGGGAAAAGTTTAGGCTGTGATTATGAAGTATGCAGTAAGTTTTTGCCATATAATGTAGTATTTCATGGTTCCTGTTTGAACTGACTTATTTGCTTTTTTTACTTTTCTTTCTTATTGAGACATTCAAGAACTGTTCTCTAATCTCGCATGCAAATCTCTCTCTCTCTTTCACTTATTCGGCGTGAGCAAATTCATGCTTTTCCTGTGAACAAGCCTTCCATTGTCAGTGAAGGTGAGCTGATTTTACTTACTAATTAACCCTGATGACTGCATTAATCAGCCTTAAACCACAACACAACTGCTGATGTAGTCTCTCTACTCTTTTCTCACTCACTTATTTCATTTTCTCCCCTTCACCACTGACCTCACTCTCTTACCCTCTCGTGGACACACTCCTCCATCGGCTCTTACCCCATCTCTTAAGCGATGACTGGTGGGAAGTGCTAGCTGTCACTGTGCGGCACTCTATCTGAGCACTTTATTGCTCACTCCAGGTCACACTGACGTCTCTCTGCATAAATGATGGCTATGTAAATCACCCACAATGCCCTGCTGCTGAAGAGGCACAGATTTAAGGTACTGGCAGAATTGCTAAATGGACAGGAAACCGATAGACGAGGAGCTGAGTGAAGGGATTGAGAAGGAGAGAAAGAGGATGGGAGGGAATGAGAGAGAGAGAGAGAGAGAGAGAGAGAGAGAGAGAGAGAGAGAGAGCATTTATCACAGAGCCTGCAAGTAGCAGCCAATTCATCCAAGACAGACCAGAAAGTTCTTCGGCCAATTTCTAGCACAGCATTTTAAATTAAGTCGTTGCTGGCCTGTATGGATTTTTGCTTACAGTGATGTAGCTGAGTCTTATCTGTGTTTACTGAGTATTTTACTTACAGAAAATAGTTTGTTTACTTTTTAAACTCTGATTGAAAGGTTTTAGCAAGTTGGTTCAATTCCATTCCATACACAAGTGTTTCAAACAGTGCACAGTATTTTGATCTTTAGTCCCAAGATGCAGCAAATAGGAAATATACAGGTTAAAGTGTGCAAAATCCTGTTACATTATTTTACCTACATCTATACATTAAACATGCAATAACACACCTAGTGTTTTTTTTTAATGACCCTTGGTTATACACAAATGTCCAAAACCATATTTGGATTCATTTGATGTTTGTTGATGACCAGACCTGTACTAATGTCTGCATGTTGCATATGTTATATTCTGCAGGTTTACATTCTATCTAGGACAGCCTGTGATTCGAAAACCAAGACTAATTGATTCAACAACTCAAATCAGGTGTGTAATGGAATCCTGCAGCCACACCAAGTCTTTGCAGATAAAATTAGACACCCCTTCTATGTAGTGAAGCCGTCTTAAGCTGGTTTCGCACTGTTTGCTTTCAGCTGTCTTTTAATATGTTTAATATTACTTAAGATTACTGGTTGTCACAGTGAACAAGATCTAAAAATATACTAAATAAAAAAAAACACGTCAAATTTGATAAATGGACTGTTCAATAACGTGTCCACGGTGTCAGATCACAGGACGAAGATAAAACTGTCCTGTTATTAAAGAAAATTACTATGTTCTGTATTCATCAATCAGCATGATACAGATTCTTGTAAAAAATAGAGCCGTATCAATATAAAACGTAAAGTGGACTCGAGATAATCAGCATGTCTTGCCTATATTTTGCTGCTGCCATGACATGTTTGCCTTTGTGTTTCATATCACCCTGTATTCTCCTATTACTGGTGAAGCTTTGTCGCTGCACTCATACACAAACTGGTACATAGACAGAATTTTGCATTATGCTGCATTTTGATGCTATCGATTTTGAGCCAAAAAAATAATTTACGTCTTACATTGTCAGATTTCAAGCAGAATTTGTACACTGCACATCTGTCATTACAATCATACTGTTTAATTTTGTTCAAAAATTTACATTTTTTTTATAATATTCAACCCAACTCAATTCAAGGGTTGGGTAGTTGGCTAATGGAAACCAGGACTGATGCTTCATTTTCTTTTTATTAATAAATAAAATAATAAAAGCTCATTTAGATGTATTTCATATTGTATATTTATGAACTATTCAAGGATTGCTGAGTGTCCATTATTTTACTAATACAACCGCAAGCGGTGTCCTGGTGGTCTAGTGGTTAGGATGCGGCCCTCTCACTGCTGTGGCCCGGGTTTGATCCCCGGTCAGGGAACCAACTCCAGCCATTAGGGTTGCACAAGCTTTAGTGCCGGTCCCAAGCCCGTATAAATGGGAAGGGTTTCGTTAGGAAGGGCATTCAGCGTAAAAACATGTGCCAAATCAAACATGCGGATGGTCCTCTGTGGAAACCCCTAACGGGAGAAGCCGAAAGAAAGTTTCCTTCTTGCAAGAACCTGTCCCATCATGCACCACAGAGAGGCGACAGAGTTAACAGGAATATGGAAACAGCAGTGAAGAGTTTGTCTGAGGTACAATAAATGTATGTATGAACCAACATACATTATAATAGTTTTCTGCTTTACATGTAGACATGTCTACGCTAAGTTTGCAAATCTATAAGATGCATCTTTTTCATTACATTATTTAGATCTTACTGTGTGATCTGATATGGTACAGTATTTGACTTAAACTGCAGTCTGACACACGGTCCTACATCATACACCAGTTCCTTTACTCGTTCTAAGGGGGACATCTGCTGGTGTAGACTTAAATCACATGTAAAATATTTCCACAAGAAGACATCACATCATCCATGGCTGCTTTTGGGCTCTGAGATTCATAAGTCCATATCTGGAGGGAATTTAAGCAGCTGGTATCACAGTTGCTGATTTAGCTTGTTCTTATAATCAGGTGGGTCATTAAATTTGCAGGTGCAGTTTCTCATTCAGGTGCATTTTATTTATTACTATTTTTGGTGCATCGGTACTCGTCTAGACTTGGGCTTACATCCATATCCCTTATGTATCCCTCTCCGCCTTAAGAAGGTTATTTGAATGACAATGCACAGACATATACATAACTGCTGAGCTGCAGGATCCATCATTAAAATTGAGAAGATTCAAGATTTATTTGTCCATTCTGACCCATTTGCTTCTTCCTCATATTTATTCCTTGATTACTAATAACTAATGCTGTTTCCTGCACTGCATACTTTATTATCCATGAAGCCTTCTCCTGATATAACCTGTGACTACTAAATATGATTAACAGCATCAGGCTTTGGGAGTCTTACAGTACACGTGCTTACAAAAAGCTTGTTGTTGCACAGCTGAGTGGGAGTTTGGCCCTCCAGTTCTACATATCTCCTGAGGCTTCGTCCTCTGCCAAGAGAACAATATGGGCATTATAACTGAGACACCCACGAGAATGAGCCTAGTATGTGGTGATATTTGTGTGATATTAGATGCCTTTGTAGAGGGGGCTCAAGGCTTGAAGCAAAGTGCTGCCACATGTTGCTCGTGGCCAGGTAAGGGCCAAGTTTGACGAGTGCAACAAGGTTGAGTTGTAGTTGTGTCATGACTGATTGTGACTGAGATTTAATAGTTTCTATTCCATCCATCAGTTTTTAATGACATTTGATTGTAAATAATAGACGGGGTCCTTAACCATATTACTGGGCCTGTATGTTAATAAGAAAACACGTTTAATTATTTCTTAGCTTTTTCTTCGTTTTCACCAAACTACATCATGATGCTTTTTCAACAATTGAAGAAGAGGAGGATTTGCCTATAAATGGCCTCTGAATTTATTGTTACTTAAATTCCATTTGTCCATATTTCATCTGACAGACGTGGTCTGGATTTAATTAATGTGTTTAAACTAGGGCTGTCAATTGAGTTAATTAATCCCATGATTGTCATGCGTTAACTTGCGATTAATCACAATTTATTCGCACATTTTTATCTGTTTTAAATGTACCTTAAATTAAAACTTTTCAAGTTATTAATACTCTAATCAACATGGGTATTTATCTTTTATGCAAATTTATGCATATTAGTGAAACCAAACCCAACATAATGCATGAGGACAAAATATCCTTGCGAATGTTTTAAATTAATTATGGTTTTTTTGAAGTAAATCATCAGGACACCAAACGACACAAAATGTTTCCACACGGACGGTTTTAATTTTGGTGCTTGATTTGAGCAAAACAAATGTTTAGTGTTTAAAAATGATTTTTCGGGGGAGTTTATTGATTTATTTATTTTATACCTGAGTAAAGAAAGGACGTTGTGAATAAATGTGTGTTGCGCTGAAGGTTTTAATTTTGCATTGTTTCAATATTTATTGAAACAATATGTGCTTTTAAAATTAATTTGCGCTAACGGCGTAGTTTAAACTTCGATTATTGAGCAATTCAACTATTCATGAAAAATAGGCATGTGCTTTCAAATTGCTCAACATCAGAAGGAATTACTGTTGGTGTCTTTAAAGACCATAATGAACTGTGAATAATGAATAATGTGTAGTTCTGAATTCATTATTAGATGAGTGACAGAACCTGGTGAGGTAGCTGACATTTGCTGGTGTGTCAATCATAGGAATATAAGAACAGTCAGGTGGATGTCTGAGGGGAAAGGTGCCAACCTGCATGACAGGACCTGCCAAGCAAATATAAATGTCTTCAATGAGAGGAACAGTGGGTGCACATCACTCACTGACATGAACTTGTAGTAGGAGTTGTAGATGCTAAAGTGCTTCATGGCTGCATTAATAATTATACCAGAAATGTATCTCTGTATTGACAGCAGCAGTTCATATTAACATTTACTTAGACGAGTAGACAAACTTTTACATATTTTACTGAAAATTATTATATTCACCATCAGACATACAGTATCTCACAAAAGTAAGTGCACCCCTCACCTTTTAGAAACCATTTTAGTATAATCTTCTAATGACAGTACTATAGAAATGAAACTTGGATATATTTTAGAGTAGTCAATATGCATATCGTAAAGCAGTACAGATTTACTGTCCTCTGAAAAGAACTCAACCCTACAGCCATTATTGTCAAAACAGCTGGCAACAACAGTGATAACAGCTGTATTTCTCTTAACCGTGCAAAGCCACACGTCCTGTTCATCACGTTCATGTTTTTGTCTGCTTGACAGGACCATACAAAATTGTGTATTTTCTATTAGAGCAGTTCATATTTGGTGCTTTGAGTACGGTTCTCTCATACTGAACACTGGATATTCATCATGGCACCTCATGGTAAAGAGTCTCTGAGGATTTCAGATTTAGACTTGTTGCTCTACACAAATATGTCGAGGCTATAAGAAGATCAGTAACACCCTGAAACTGAGTTACAGTACAGTGACAAGGGTCATACAGAGGTTTTCCAAGATGTGTTCCATTCGGAACAGGACTCTCGAGGGTCCATCAAAGAAGTTAAGTCCTTGTGCTGTGTGTCAGGTGCAGAAGCTGCTTCAAAAAACAGACGCATGAATGCTGCAGCATTGCTTTAGAGGTTGCAGAAGTGAAAGTTCTACTTGTCAGTGCTCAGACAAGTCGGTTTTTATGGCCGTCATTCCAAAAGGAAGCCTCTTCTGAAGCTGGCTCAAAAGAAAACCTGCAAACAGTTTGCTGAAGACAACTTGTCTCAAAGCATGAATTACTGGAACCATGTCTTGTAGTCTGATGAGATTAAGATAAACTTGTTTGGCTCAGATGGTGTCCATCATGTGTAGTGACCCCCTTTTGAGGAGTACCAATACATTTATTTTTCTTGCCCACAGTCAAGCATGGTGATAGTAGCATCATGGTCTGAGTGCTGCTTGTACTGGGGAGCTGTGGTTTTTTGACGGAAACATGAATTTCAACATCTGAAGAACATGATGCCCTCCATTCAGAAACTGGGCCAAACGGCAGTTTTCCAACATAATAACGACCCACATGCCGCCAAGATGACAACTGCCATGCTGAAGGTAAAGGCATTGGAGTGGCTAAGTATGTCTCCAGACCTGAAACATATTGAGCACCTGGGAGGTGCTCTTTTAGACAATAATAGCTGTATGTTGGGTTCTTTTCAGAGGACAGTAAATCTGTATTGCTATACAAGCTGCACATTAACTACTCCAAAATAGCTCCAAATTAGATTTCCATAGTATTGTCCCTTGAGAAGATTATACTAAAATGGTTGCTGAAATGTGAGGGGGATTTGTGAGATCCTGGAAATGTTCAACAAGAAAGCAGATCTTTAACACCATCAGCATCAAACAGCAATTGTAACATTGCATGGAACATATAGGTTACGTGAATAACCATCCGCTAACACAACATTCTCCATCAACCACCAACACTAACATTCTTCAGCACATACAACCTCCATCAACAACATAACCTTCATAATTCGATTCAATTCATTTTTATTTGTATTGCGCTTTTAACAATTGTGTAACATTGTCTCAAAGCAGCTTTACACAGATAATGTGGTGATAAAAAATGTATATGTTCATTATAAGCGTAAGTTTGTCCCTGATGAGCGATCCAGTGGCGACTGTGGTGAGGAAAAAAACTCCCCGAGATGGCACAAGGAAGAAACCATGAGAGGAATCCGACATTCTCTGTGTTTGGTTAGAAATTAGGACCACTATACTATTTGGACACATACATCAGTGTGAACACAACACATCCAGGAAAGGTGGTGCCTTGGCATCACACATACCAATTCTCTCACTTTTCTATATATTTTATGCAGCTTTGTGCACCATTGAAGTGCTGTTTACACAAAAAAGGATTAACATGAGAAGGAAGGAGCAATGAGAAGGAAAAGGGAGGAGCTGACCAGGGGTGAAAGGGGGTTGAAGGAGAATGAGAAAAATGTAAAAAGTTCAATCACGAGTGTGTGTGTGAGACCCACATGATCTAAAGTACAAGCTGCTAGAAATCACTTTACCTTACTATTAAACACTCAAACGCAGATACACACTGCTAGCAAGTCACAATATTCATTTGTACTCAGTAATAAAAAATATACTATAAACATTTAAAAGAAAAAAACATGACATTGTAATAGAGTTTCTTGTTTGGCAGAGTGCATCTAAGTAGGTAACTGAGTGTGTGTGTGAATGTTCAAGGAGCTGAGAAACTCAGCCAGTTCACATGACTTTCACACGGCCCATCAAACCCCAAAGGCAAAGCACACCCTGGTAAGGTTCATCACGTCCTTCCATAACCATTCTTCCAGCACGAATGATCAAAATTATAAAAAAAGGTGAAATTATCTACACATGTAAACTGGTAGCATGCATCCCTAATTGAACTGAGCACATAGACCCGGAAATTAAAAATAACTTTATCTAACACAGTATATCGAACATTTAAAGGGGCAAAATATTTTTATTATGGCACTAAAATTTAATTCAACAAAACAGCATAGCATATGTATTCATCCCATGTGTGAGTGTCTGATAGAACCACCTTCTACAGCAGCAGGTCTTCAAATAATCTACAAGCTCTACATGTCTTTTTCTTAATGATCTTGATAAAATTGATATTATATCAGATTGGATAGAAACTATTTTTTTAAATGCTATAAATTCTCAATCAAATTCATGTCTATCCAACCTGAAGACAATCAGGTTCTTGGTTTTGATCACACCAGGGTTCTTTGAGTTGTCTTGTTGGATGGTAAATCTTCAGCTCCTTTACAGTTACCAATTGGTTTTTGGTTGCTTCATGATTAATGTCCTCCATGCATTAGAAATGATATTTGGAGGATGGTCTCCATTAGGAAAAGATTGTGGTTGTGTTTTATTCTTTCCATTTTTTTATTGTACATGTAAGGGAAGTTTTTACGCATGAGCTTGTTTTGATAGCTCCTTGGCCACATGGTGCTGTTTGATTCGACATGTTCTCTAACAAACTATGGGGTTTTCCAGGAAGATGTGTATTTATATTTTTTTATTGTACAACTACAGTGCTCTTAATAAATCCAAAATGTTAACAAACCCTCAAACCTGAACATATAAGTAGTAAAAGTGAAGTTTTGGCTTTCTTAAGAGAATAGCTACATGTACACCATTATTAGGCAACTATTAGTGTGCAGAATTATTATGCAACTGAATGAAAATCTAATATTTTCCCATCTCACTTGTTTATTTTTACCTATTAAAGTGAGATTAATAAACAAAGTCAGGTGAAAAAGGGGGCCATGTCTTGTCTTTAAGGCCTTTGGCTTGTCTTTAAGGCCTTTACTGGCCGTAAAGACGAGCAGTGGAGAACTTTAATGCATGTGATGTAGTCTTGTCTTGCATAAAAATCTAGGTCTTCCTGAAAGATGGAGACTTTTTCCTGTACAACTGCTTGAAAAAAGTGTCTTCTAAAAATTGCCAGTAGGTCTGAGAGTTGATTTTAAGACCATTTTCAACCCAAAAAGGTCCAACTAGCTCATCTTAATAATACCAGCCCATACCAGTACCCCACCTCCACCTTGCTGGCATCTGAGTCCAAGTGGAGCTCTGTGTCCGTTACTGATTCAACCACGGGCCCATCCATCTGGTCTGTCAAGAGTCACTCTTATCTCATCAGTCCACAAAACCTTTAAAAATTGTTGACGTTTCAACTTATGTGTCTTGTTCAGAGGTGGTCCGGTTTCAGCCTTTCTTACCTTGGCCATGTCTCTGAGAACTGAACACCTCATACTTCTTAACACTCCAGGTAGGTTGCAGTTGTGGAATATGGCAGCACCGGAAGATAATGGGTTCCTGGTAGCTTCATGTTTCATTCTTCTCAAATCTTTGGCGGTTAATTTGCGTCTTTTTTTCTTGACACGTTTCTTGCGACCCTGTTGACTATTTGCTACAAAACGTGTGATCACGCCCCAATATCTTAGATATTTATAAGAGTGCTGCATCCCTGTGAAAAACTTCTTACAATTGTTGACTTTTTAGAGTCAGTTAAATCTATTTTTTGGCTGATTTTTCCTGAAGGAGAAGAATCTGCCTAATAATTATGCACACCTTGATATATGGTGTTGATCTCCTTAGGCCACACCCTCCCTCGTTACACAAATACACATCACCTGATATGCATTAAATCCAATAAGCATTCAAGTTTATTTATCTTCGACTTGGAAATTAAGGATAAAATGATGATCATGGTCAAATAATCACTTCCCTAATAATTGTGCACACTGTATATTTCACATAGCTTTGATATATAATACTTATTAAATCTAATTTAATTTCAGATTGTTACAATATGTAATCTTCTTCTTCTTCTTCTTCTTTTGGCTGCTCCAATTAGGGGTCTCCACAGCAGATCATCCGTCTCCATACCCCCTGTCCTCTACATCTGCCTCTTTCAAACCAACTACCTGCATGTCTTCCCTCACCACATCCATAAACCTCCTTGGTCTTCCTCTTTTCCACCTTCCTGGTGGCTCCATCCTCAGCATTCTCCTACTGATATACCCCATGCCCCTCCTGTTGCACATGTCCAAACCATCTCACCTTTTCTCCAAAATGTCCCACATGCACAGTCCCTCTAATAAACTCATTTCTAATCCTGTAAAACATGCAATACATGTTGTATATTCCAGACTGTCAGACACCTTGAAGGTGATGTTGAATGCACGTCACTGGATCAGACATGATGTGATTGAGCTGCATGAATAAGCTGTGTGTTGTGCGTCATTCACACCTGTCCAAATCTTTATTCCAGCACGAGCTCCTGCCTGTGAACGCCAGGGATTTCTTCTTAATTCCGACTGTGGAACTTGTGCATGTTTCTTCTAGAACGTGACGCGGTCACGCGGTAGGACAGAGCCAAGGATTACGGTGGTCACGCGCTGAGCCGCTATTTAAACTCACCCGGGCTTTCTCTCGATCTCGTGCCAGATCTTTGGGGCGCAATGGACTTTTCCTTGTGTGGAAATCTCAGGCAGCAGTAGTAGTAGTAGAAGTCGTGAATTTTTGTTCAGTTGCACGCAACAAAAAAAATCTTCTTTAGGTCTTATTCAGATCAAAAATTAGGCAATAGGAGTTTTTTTTTATCATTATTATTTAATATTTTTATGTTCTCGCAATGTATGGAATACACGCTGTTCTAGTGCTGTGCTTGTGCGCGCTCTCCGTGCGCGCGCAGTTCCCGCGCGACTGCACGAGCGCCGAGGCCCTGCGCAGCGCGCGCTGCTGCCCGTCGCCGTTCGGCCGCGACGACCCGTGCGGCGCGAGCCTCGGCCGCGGCCAGTGCGCGCCGGTGCGGGCGGACACGCGCGCGCACGGCCCGCAGTACCCGCACGTGGGCCAGGACGACCGCGAGCGCTGGCCGCTGCGCTTCTTTGCCAGCGCGTGCCGCTGCACTGGGAACTTTTACGGCTTCAACTGCGGCCAGTGCAGGCATGGATTCACCGGGGCCAACTGCGACACCCCCGTGCCAGTCGGTGAGCAACCGTGCATTTGCAATTGCTCCATTATAATATCGACTTGTTTAAATTGTAATAACAGCAATGATTTCAGGGTTTTTCTGAATGTTTTTTTTTGGTTGTTTTTTTTTAATTGATTTTAATCCTAAACGGAAAATTAATAGTGTAAATGATTTAACAGCTCACATATTTAATATTATATTTATATTCATACACCCAAGCAGCTATTGGGTTAAGGGTTTTGCTCAGGGGTCCAGGAGTCCAAAGCCACTAAGCTCCCTAAAAGTTTTTTTATTAGAGCTATACAACACTGTTCTGTTGCCCCGTGTGCTCATTTTATTTGTTGTCATTGTTTTGTGTATTTATTTTCAGTGCATTTATTGTCTTTCACTTGTCTCATGCAGATTTCTTACTTTTATTGTGTCAATATTTTTAACTTATATAATCCTGGTGGATCATTTAATACCTGGCTACACCTGTCTGTCTGCTGGGTGACTGACTTTAAAGCTACTTTCTAATTCAATAGTAAAACAAATCATCATCCTTTCCCTCAAGTCAAGAAGCTTTTATTGTGATTTCAACCATATATAGCTGACGCAGTACACAGTAAAATGAGACAACGTAGTAAGTGTCCTCGCCACATAAAGTGCATGTGTGCAACCTGGTGCAAAGACAACACAAGACAGTGCAAAGACAATACACAAAACACATTGAGGTTGTAACGAGATAACGTGAACAGTAGCAAAAATGTAAACAAAATATTGTGCAAAAGAGCAAATAGCAGCAAGATGTGCAAAAACGCCATGTAAACAGTTACTCCTCCTAATAATCAGCAGCATCACTGACAATTAACTCATTCATGATCTTCTGTTTGTCTCAGTCAGAAGAAATGTTCTATCTCTAAGCGCGAGTGACAGACGGTCCTTCGTGAATGCTCTGGACCAGGCCAAGAAGACCGTACACCCAGACCTGGTCATCGCCACACGCCGATATAATGAGCTGTTCAGCCCTGATGGTAACACCACTCTGTTTGAAAACATCACAATCTACAACTACTTCGTGTGGTCGCACTACTACTCCGTGAGTAAGACATATCTCGGTGGTGGACAGCCCAGCTTTGGGGGTGTGGACTTCTCTCATGAGGGACCTGGGTTTGTCACATGGCACCGATACCACCTCCTGCAGCTTGAGCGGGACATTCAGGTAAAAATGTCATGTCCATGATCAAATATGATTATCAAGCTTACTAAGAACATTAGGTGCTCCTTATAAATGTGTTAACGTACTGTGTTAAGAATAAAAAGCACACACAAATATGTTTTAAATTGTTAAGGATTCATTCATTTGTTCAGAACATGTTGCAAGACCCAAGATTTGCTCTACCATACTGGAACTTTGCCATTGGAGGAAACCAGTGTGACATCTGCACTGATGATCTAATGGGCGCCAGAAACAGCTTTGATGAAAACGGTATCAGCTCCAATTCCATCTTCTCCCAGTGGCGTGTCGTGTGTGAGGGCCTGGAAGACTATGACACGCTGGGAACCATCTGCAACAGTCAGTTCTTTCTCTTCTTCTTTTTCTTCACTCTGTTTCTCTCACACACAGACACTTGTGTACCTAGTTGTCCTCCTGGAATTTTTGTCCTCCTACGTAATTGCACACCCTTACCTCCAGGTACAAGCTCAGTTTCTACTTATTTGCTGAAATATCAGACTTGGAACGTGAGCCCATCTGTATAACACCTGACCACATGGCATGCTGATAGTTCTCACATGATGAAAACCCTCAGGGAATAATCTCAGCCCATACTGTGTTTTAAGGATTATCTGCATGTGCTTCATTGGGCAAATGTAGCAAAAAGTAGACTAGCAGATTATAGTATGATACCATTCGTTCTTTCTCTCTTTTTTATTAATTTTTTTTCGTGACTGATTGCCTAGTTAATGGAAAAAGACTTACACATGAGCAGCGATGCCATAATTTTTGTCATCTATCTATCTATCTATCTATCTATCTATCTATCTATCTATCTATCTATCTATCTATCTGTCTGTCTGGCTGTCTGTCTGTTTGTCTCTCTGTCTGTCTGTCACTGTCTGTCTTTTTGTCTGTCTGTCTTTTTGTCTGTCTGTCTGTCTCTCTCTCTCTCTCTGTCTGTCTGTCTGTCTCTCTCTCTCTGTCTGTCTGTCTCTCTCTTTGTCTGTCTGTCTGTCTCTTTCTCTCTCTCTCTTTCTCTCTGTCTGTCTGTCCCTCTCTCTCTCTCTCTCTCTCTCTCTCTCTCTCTCTCTCTCTCTCTCTCTCTCATTCTTTCTTTTTTCTCAGGTACTGAGACCAGCCCCATCAGAAGGAACCCAGCTGGGAATGTAGCAAGGCCTATGGTGCAGAAGCTTCCAGAGCCTCAGGACATTGAAGCTTGCTTGCAGCTAACCACATTTGACACCCCTCCATTTTACTCCACTTCATCTGAGAGCTTTAGAAACACCATCGAGGGTAGGAAGATCAACATACACAATATCATAGTATACATAGTTAATTGACCATTGATACACCATGTTGAGAATCATCCTGCCAAATTCAGCTGGGTGTCTGTATATATTGTGTACACAAGTTTAAGGACACTCATCTTTGTTGTTAGGCTACAGCGCACCTGAAGGTACCTATGACCCTGTGGTACGAAGCCTGCACAATTTGGCTCACCTGTTCCTGAATGGTACTGGCGGACAAACACACCTTTCGCCTAACGATCCCATCTTTGTCCTGCTTCACACCTTTACTGACGCCATCTTCGATGAGTGGCTTCGGAGACACCCGGGTAATAGTTCTGATGTTATTTTCTAGTAGTCATGATTATCAGTGGTGTAAAGACTGATTGATCTGAAACACAGATTTCAAAACATTGTACACAAACGACTTAACGTAGGCAGATAAGTGTAGCAGGTAAAACCAGGTACCACATGTGCAGCTAATTATCATCTGAGTATTGAACACAATAGTGCCAATGGAACTTCTCTCAGTTACAATAAATGAGGCGTGGCCTCTGCAACTAGAAAGAAAGGTGTCAAGTTCAAACGAAGGAGGTGTGGTTTCAGTGATGTCACCTGACCTTGATTTGTTAATGCTAGTAAGAGAGGTATGTCCTCTTTGCTTGTAAGACCAACAACTACCAAGGCCAAACCTCCTTCACTCCTTTACAGTGGAGGAGGCGTGGCTTTACTTATCTGCAGAGCTTTTTCAGCTTTTTTCAGATAGACAACAAATTTTTCCTCCTCAGAAAAATATGGATTGGACATCATTCTTTGTGGTATAGATTTAGTTGAAACCTGACTTTTTCAGCCATATGTGGTTCTTCTTCCCCAAACTTGACTACATTTCGCTTCTCACCACCATCACTGTAACCCGCAACATCGTATATCTGCAATAAATGGACATTCAGTGCAACCCAGATGAGGATGGGTTCCCTCTTGAGTCTGGTTCCTCTCAAGGTTTCTTCCTTATGCCATCTCGGGGAGTTTTTCCTCGCCACAGTCGGCACTGGATCGCTCATCAGGGACAAACTTACACTTATATTATTCATTCTTTATCACCACATTATCTGTGTAAAGCTGCTTTGAGACAATGTTCATTGTTAAAAGCGCAATCCAAAATTGAAACTGTTTCCACAAATTTGAAAGCACACAATTATATAGGGTGTATGTGGATGCTGAAGCATTAAATTATCCCTTCGCTTGAACCAGGAGACCCAATCCTGTTTCAGCATCACCATGTCCTTGTGCACAATGTGAGTTCCATGAACATATGGTTTACATGGGCTGGAGCAAAAGATCTGGAGTGGCCTGATATAAAGATTTGAGCTCTCTCAACCATATTTACTTTAGGTATTAATTACAGTGCACACCAGGCCACCTTACCCTACATCAAACTTTAATTTATCTCCACAAACACAATGCAAAGTCTAGTGGAACATCACCCTTAAAAGAGTGGAGGGTTTTATAACCGCAAATATGGTCGAAATTGGAAGGGGATGTTCAAAAAGCACAGATTCTTATGGTAAGTTTTCCACAAACTTTTGTAACTATAATATAATTAATCATTAGTATGATATTAAGCGGCAGAAAACACAAATCCAGTGTAATATTAGACACACTGGCATCCCACAATCTGTCTATTTAAATCTTTAAGCATTGTTTTTACTAAATCAAATGTTTTTGTTTGCGTAAATATTTTTTTTAGAATCTGCCAACTACCCAATGGAAAATGCTCCCATCGGCCATAACAGAGATTACAACATGGTGCCCTTCTGGCCTCCAATCACCAACGCGGAAATGTTTGCGACCGCTCCAGAGAACCTGGGTTACTCCTATGAAGCCACCTGGCCTGGTACGTTTTGCTAACGTCAGCATAAAAGCATGAGTTGCATGTTCAGCATGGCTGCTTTCTGATCTTAAGGCATGTCGTATGCGTTGCTAATCCATACTACAGGTACCTCACATCACGCCTTCTCAATTTCCCCTCCAGCCCGCCCAATCACTCTGACTGAGATCATCACAATCGGCGTGATAGCGGCACTTATCGTCGTGGCGATCGTCTTCGCAGTCACGACATGCGCCGTGCGCTCACGTGCCAATAACTCTGAGAGCCGGCAGCATCTGCTGGGGGAACAGTACCAACGCTATGACGATCATGAAACCCACAGCAACAAGACCCAGTCTGTGGTTTAATAATGCGAGAGCTACAACTGTGGCCTCTTTGCTATAGTTCCAGTCAAAGCTAGGTGAAGATGCCCTGTAATGGGATTTTGTATGTATTTTAAAGTGCCTTTATGATTCATATTTAGCCAAAAGTCTGCGTGGACGATAAAACTTATTGACGGTGCTACATTACTTCAGCAATTAATCACTGTAAATGCAGTTATTATTTAACCGTTGTTGTTGTAATGAATATGGAGGACCCAGTTCTTGAGTTTAATATAATAAAGAAGTATTTGAACAACACGGAATATGTGCAGTCTCAGAATTTTTGGTTTCGACAAATGTATTGCTTTGCTGGTTCCACTAGATGGCAGGTTTATACAAGGAAAACACTCTGACACACTGGGTCTATTAAAGTGATGTGTTGGGACACTTAGTTTTCAGATTACCATCAAACAGAACACATTCTTGCACTACCCCATCTTCCAACACTCTGGTTGCTGGAAATCATTAATCCATATTGTTTTTTTTGTTTTTGTTTTTTTTGAGTTCAGGATTGAGGTTGTTTAATTATGGAACACTTTAGAGACAAGAAGCAACAGCACAGTAACAAAAAAGTCAAAAAATCAAGTTCAGTGTTCCTTGAAATTAGTGGGACATCTTTTTTGAAAATTTTTTTTGGTAATGAAATATCTCACTGAAATAAATGATGGACAGTTTATTGACTTAGTGATGGAAATGAACACAATAATTATTCAGATGCATCATTTTTTGGCAGCAGTTTTGTTAATAACTAAGTAATTGCAGAGTGATTTGTGGGTGGGCGTTACCAATTCAGCTGTGGGCGTTACAATTTCGGCTGTGGGCGTTACCAGTTCTGGTGTGGGCGTTACCAATTCTGCTGTGGGCGTGGAGCACCTGTGCATCATAAAGATACGCCTTGCTATGGAAAGCCAAAGAGTTCATTAATATGTTCACATAATTTTAAAGTCCCACAATTTCAATGTCTATTTCAGTTTTCAAAGTATTTCATTGGTATTATGTTTTACATACAATGTTACCAAAGCATCAATATAAAAAAAATGAATGCAAAAGTATTTTTTAATGCATCATTTTTGTGCATAAGTATAAGGGTTATGGTAATTAGGTACCAAATACATTAAAAAGTAGATACATAAATATGCTTTAGGAGCGTTTACAGTACAGTTTTCATTCTTTTGCCTCACATTCGTGTGCAAGCGAAGAAGTTTCTGCCTTCGTAGATCAGATTTTAGGTGCAAATGTGCATCGCTTGATGATATGTGATACCGATCCAATATTTTCAATAATAAACATTCATGTATAAAAGATTTTAACATTTACGGTGATATGCTACATAATACACTTTTTTTGGTAGTTCATTCAACTTATAACCAAGTGAATATTAAACAGGAATAAAACTAATGCTTGCAACAAAGGTTTGGGATATAAGTGCCATAAAACAAACCCCCAGCTGTGTGCCTTAAATAAATACAACAATGTGTATTAATTGGGGTCCCAAATGAAGGTTGTCTCATTTTAAGGTGATGTTGATCCATTTGAAAAACCTATAGTATTAACCACAATTTATATTATAACTTAAATAAATTACATAAAAATTAAAGTTTGCTAAATCATCTGTCAGTCTGAAATAAATGTACAAATCCTCCTTCGATTCGACACACAAGTAGCTTTTGAACTCAATCACCTCTTTTCTATTAGTACTAGTACCTTTTTATTAGCACAGTATGCATTATACATTAGTACTAGTACTAGGAACCCCAGAGTTCCGAAAATACACAAAGTTTCACTCCTGCAGCCCCTATGGTACCTTTGGTGGTATCACTTTAATACAATAATGCGGTTGTTTTTTTTTATGTATGAAATTTGTCAATGAAACATAGTTTAAAATGTTATTCCTTACACTTCTAAACATTCTGTTCTTGCTGCCAATTTCCTCAAATTTTAGGATAATTCGCATCTTGCTGTTATTGAGGTTCCAAATGAAAATCCGCAATTTTTTTTTTCCAAATTTTTTTAAGCCGCGAGTTCCGAAACCGCAAATTAGTTAGTTGGCATAAACACAACATAAAAAACACCAATATATATCCTGAATATCTGTATATTTGCAAACTTTGTAGCCAACAATAACTTTGACATGTAACTCTGCATTACAGGAACATTGAAAATATATACTATAATGACTTACAGCCACCATTTTTGGTTAAAAACATGCTCACACTAGTATCCTAGAGCTCTTTTGTTGGTTCACGCTCATGTTTTTACACACTGACAAACATTCATCTGATTTATTTTATTTTTTTATTAAATTTTTATCAATATCTGGTTATTCAATTTGAATTGAAAAAATACATTTGAGAAAATTCACTAAGACAAGATGTCATAAAAATGTCTTGAGGTTCTATATTTAAAGTATAGGGTGCATCCTGAAAAAAAAATTGAGTTTGCGAACCTTTTGGCTTCCCATAGTGAAGTCACGGCGCACAGGCGGACACTTTCATGTCTCTTTATAAGCGCGCGACCAGCGACTTGAACCGAACTCTGTTTAGTGGTTTGGGTCCGTGCACTTTGCGCGTGCACAAAGAATAATTCACGTTTTTACGTAAAAAACAAAAAAAATGCACCGATTGCAGAACAGGTTTTTTTAGACAAACCGGATCACAGAAAGAAGATCCATCTAAAGTGCAACCGGACACTAAAAAAATATGAAAAATTGTTAGTAAAACATAGTATTAAATGCTATTTCTATCGCTTCCGAATATTCGGTTGTTGTTGCCGATTCCCACAAATTTATTAATCATTCGCATTTTGCTGGTAGTGAGCTTCCAAATTAAAAAATGCAAATTATCAATCCGTGAGTTCCAAAACAGCTAATTATCAGGGGTTGACTTTAGTACCCTTTTATTACCACATCATACATTAGCATTAATATTAGTACTAGTACCTCTTTATTACCTCTTTATATAAGTATGTGTTGTGCACTTCCTGCTTCCTACTTACACAGAGACATATTACACATTACATTAAATCACGTTACAAGATAAACATGGAAATCTTTCAATGAAACATTTACTTTGCTACTTAATATATGTTAGTTGGCATAAACACAACATAAAAAACACCAAAATATCCTGAATATCTGTATATTTGCAAACTTTGTAGCCAACAATAACTTTGACATGTAACTCTGCATTACAGGAACATTGAAAATATATACTATAATGACTCACAATCACTATTTTTGGTTAAAAACATGCTCACACTAGTATCCTAGAGCTCTTTTGTTGGTTCATGCTCATGTTTTTACACACTGACAAACATTCATCTGATTTATTTTATTTTTTGATTAAATTTTTATCAATATCTGGTTATTCAATTTGAATTGAAAAAATACATTTGAGAAAATTCACTAAGACAAGATGTCATAAAAATGTCTTGAGGTTCTATATTTAAAGTATAGGGTGCATCCTGAAAAAAAAATTGAGTTTGCGAACCTTTTGGCTTCCCATAGTGAAGTCACGGCGCACAGGCGGACACTTTCATGTCTCTTTATAAGCGCGCGACCAGCGACTTGAACCGAACTCTGTTTAGTGGTTTGGGTCCGTGCACTTTGCGCGTGCACAAAGAATAATTCACGTTTTTACGTAAAAAACAAAAAAAATGCACCGATTGCAGAACAGGTTTTTTTAGACAAACCGGATCACAGAAAGAAGATCCATCTAAAGTGCAACCGGATCCCCAGCTGGTTATTTCAGCTCTTTTTACATTATTCACACAGGGATCTTGAGTGCATCAAGAAAGGATCGTATTTTGTTGTTGGTTTGTGGTCATGGAAGAGCACAGCAGCGTTCCGGATTTCAGAGACATCGAAGTGAAACTGGGCCGGAAAGTCCCGGAGAGCTTGGCCAGGTCCATTACGCATAGAGTAAAACCATTAGAATCCAGTAGATCTCAGAGTCACAGCAGCAGCTCTGAGCTGAAACAACTGGAGAGCAAGATGCTGTTCCTCAAACAGGAAATGGTGAGTTTTCAAAAATCTCGAAATATCAATTGCTTTTCTTCTTTATTTACAATCTAACAATGCTTTGTTATACCATTGAGAACATCTAAAGCTCCATTAGACCCAGGATCTTCATTCAGTACAACCAAAATCAGCACAACCAGACATGCTGTCATTATAAATGATATGCTCTGATCAGACAAAGGGTACTAACTTGTAAAATTTGAGTACCATTACAAGGGTGGTAGTTTCACACCAGGAACTAAATGCTGCAAACTACAATTCCAATGCCGAAGAAGGAAAGAAACCTTCTACTACCTTTTTCTCCATACCATACATTTCCTCACACCTGTTTCACTTCTGTTTCTCAGAAATCTTATATTGAAACGGAACGGTTGTTATGGTCCGGGTGAGTACTACCAGTACAAAAAGAACATCTAAATAAACACACCTACAACTCAAATTTCATCTCTAACGACGAGCTCCAGATCACCTACGTATAGCTTCTATAAGCCATGCGGCTGGGAGTTCATGGCTTGTAAGACATCAACCCCCTGATAACATCGCACTGTACATGGAGTCATCAGGAAGTCGGCAATTATGACAGAAGTCTGCTTCCTTCTGCTTCCCTATACCCCAGGAACATAGAGTGGAGATAAAGGTCATGTCTTAAACACTCCCTACAGGCAAACCAGAGGTCAACATTTGGTTTTTTGAGCTGGAAACTGAGAAATGTGTTCACACACACACATAGTAGTAATCTGGTTTTAGACTATACTGTATTACTCAAACATCCCTTTGGATCAGATTCAGAATGGACTTTCGACACCTCATCCAAACGCCGTTCACACGTTCTCATTCGCCAATCCTGCCGTTCACACAATCTGAATCTTCTACAGAAACTGTACCATAGTATCACCTTGCACTGGGTGCAGTAAAATATCCTGAACTTAAATCATCCTGTCTTCTAAAGGTTAAAGGTTAGAGAGGAGTCACTGACTCCAGATGTATCCTCTAGGGTTGGAGCAGGGCTCGGGGGCAAACATTTCAACGAGTAGCTACTTTTCGGCGATCTGGTCTGCAGAACCGTGACCAATTTGGAGCTTGTTCTTTGAAGGCTTTATTTAGTGCAGGATTTGTCCAGTGTACATGTTGTTACTATTTTTATATGAAAAACAATTCCTAAGAAAAGTGTAACACTATACTCAAACAACTTTCTACCTTCTTATGGTTGTAGTCTTGGACCATAAATATTGTACTGCTAATAAAATCAATTACTGTATATATATATATATATATATATATAGTATATATGTATATACCGTATTTTTCAGACTATAAGCTCACTAACTCCAGTTGCAACAGAAATCATATAAGCACAGACAGGTTTCGAAAACTCGTGCTTTTTTTTTTTTCTTGGCAACAGTGTTACGGGTTAGTCAAAGAAACTTAGAAATGAGCATCAGAAAATAATAAGGACATATTCCTCAGTCTTGCACACATGCAGTAATAGCGGGAAAAAATGCAGTGGCATGTTATTCCCAAAATACGGCTCTGCTCCTATAGGAAGCACAACATATTTCACCCGTTACACCGTGTGTAACGTGTCTTTCGTTAAAGCCTGTGTAAAGTACATTAGTGTAGACACCTGCTGCTTATAGACAGGTGCGACTTATTTATGTTAAAAATAAAAAATATTAGTAAAATTCAGTGCTCATATATGGGTGCGCTTTATAGTCCGGAAATTACGGTATATATGTATATGCTCAACTTTCTATAACAAACTATGTCTAGAATGTAGTTATATGCATGAACTCTAAATATTAAGTCAAGGAAATTAAATGATAGGGTATTTGTTTTAGTATAAATTTGCATCCTCTAAATAGATGTAATTGTGCTGCACATTGTTTTAGACAGTATTTCCATGTGCTCCCATTTATATATAAAATAAAAACATGCCTATCATGTGCGCTATGGAATCGGCCGACGTACGAATTGTACCGCATGCCTCCTCATGTGTGTGGTGCAGCAGGAGGTATAGAATAATTATAGAATCAAGGTTTTGGATGTGTGAATTTCAAGGTGGCTACATATCAAATAAAAAACTTTTTGATTTGCATATTTCAAACAAACCGAACACAAGAACAGCATACGGATGCGTAACACTGTCTTTTTATCGCTAATATTTGGCCAGTCTTGCTTTGTAGAGTTTGAACAGAGGAGCAGATTTTTTGTTACTTCCAAAGGCATCTTATCACCTTTTACTCTCGTTTGTCTTTATTATGTCTGCTGTCTTTGGCCTTGGAAAGACATGTGGATTGTACAGATCCCCACTATAAGGCTTTGCCCTGGTCACACTTTTAATACCCTAGTCACAGATTTATCAAAAAAGAAACAAACTAAAAAATTAAGATAAAATTTAATGTGTCTTTGTGTGTGTGTGTGTGTGTGTGTGTGTGTGTGTGTGTGTGTGTGTGTGTGTGAGTGAGTATGTGTGTTTGAGTGTGCAAGCTCGCACATGAACTCAGTGGCTTGTCTGGTTGTCCTGCTCTTAATGTGAGTGATAACATTGAGGGTCAAGAGGCCAGGTCTCAGATCAGTTGTTAAAAGCCAGCAGTAGCTCGTGCAGCTGGTTTTGTATACACACACTCATGCATGCACAAACACCCCCAATACACACACTCACACACACACACACACTGTTTTGAATCCATGAATGAGGTCAATTCATAGACACACAGTCAAAATAAATCCAATGTAAGAGTTATCTCCTCAGCTCTATAAAGGTAATATAAGTGTGTTGGAAATACACGTCTCTTACTTTGTTATTCATTGCTCACCTCGTTTTACGGAACACATGCGGCTGCAGGCTGTGGATCACAAGCTACAGTTGGTTTCCACACACCACGGCTTAATCTTTAATCCAATCAAGGCTTTGTCGGTTGTCCCCGAAGCAGGCGTGTGTTTCTGGAGTTACAGCTGCCACCATCCTTCTGAATCAGGGTTTTATTATTTATTTATTTATTTTAATTCGACAATAAATTTGTGCAATGTTTATTTTATGCCAAAGGTATTTGATTAGTCAAGACATGTTTGCTGTCTCATATTTGTTTCAGATGTTGTACTTGTTAGCTAGATTATCTTAATAGCTTCATTGCGACTCTAAAAGTGGAAACATTTTGAGACATTCGGAACGAGTGGACCGTTTCAGAATCTTTGACTATAACCGAATTATTCATTAAAAAAGTCACTTGACTAATTTGAGTCATATGAAGTTTGTCTCTTTTGTGGGTGTGGAGTGTTGTCGCTGGTGGGCGTGTATCGTCTATTCAGCGCTTTTAGTGCTGATGTGCAAGTGGCCAAAACGTAGCTTCTAGCACGATTTACTGCAGTGTACAATTTCTATGTCTTTAGAATATCCGTGAGATTAATTGTAACAGCTTAATAAAATAAAAAAAACAAGTCACAGTGGCCCACTTGATGTATGTTAGGCTTTGTTTTAGCTTTCTTGGCAGCACAAGCTAGCTCTCAATTCACAGCACATTTGCATTTACATTCGTGGCAGACGCCCTTATCCAGAGCGACGTACAAAAGTGCTTTGAGTCTCTAGCAATATATAAATCTACACTGGTCCGCCAGATTACAAACTTATTATGAATATAACTCTTGAATTCTACAAAGCAAACTTGGAAAGTGCTAATTTAAGTATTTCTGGAAGAGGTAGGTCTTCAATCGTCGCTTGAAGATAGTCAGGGACATCTAGGGGAAGTTCATTCCACCACCTCGGTGCCAGAACAAAGAAGAACCTTGAAGTATAATCAGTTTATAGTACATCAATTTGTAGGTAGTAAAGTTCACAAAGTAAATGCAGTAATCCATAAACGCAATCTAGAGAGGAGTGATTTCATCTACTTGCTTTCCAGGTTTTTTTTTTCTTCTTCGTAGTGTCTAGACTTTAACACATTATGACATTACACATATGATACATTTATGCATATAGGCAATTGTATATGATGATCCAAAAAAATAACGGTTTAGATAGTTTTGAGAGGTTGGAATGAATAATGAATGTTGAATTAGCATATGGATGGGCTAAGCATTTTTTCAAGGCAATATCCGTGGAATTTCTCGGCTATGTTTTGCACGCCTGAATAGTAAATGAATTGTGGCTTTGTTGCTCGTTGCATTAATGTTTCTAGCTGGTTAGATAATGAGTTGCTAGAAATCTACATTTTACACTCACCTACAGAAATATGCTTTATGGTGCTAAATATAGATATGTATTGTCATTAATCATAGCTCAGACACCTAAAAGACAAAGTAGTCCATGATCCAGATTTGTATATGCGACATGGACAAAACTTAATGATAACAAATTTAGTCTGTGTAACACAATTTTGTTTTTCCTGCATTCACATTGTTTTTAATTCTCTTTTAGAGGACATGTAGGTATATACTTGGTAAATGCTAAACCGCTAGGCTAATTTTATTAAGCTAATCAGTTTGTTTGACTGTATATAGTGGTAAATCTGTAGAAACATATTCCTAGTTATTTCTGTTCAAAGGAAAACGGTGTTCTTGGTTATATGATGAACATCTGTTGTAGTACTGTGTTATATTTAGTCAAATTTAACATGGTGACTAAGTGTAAACGTATCACCCTGTCTCGACACGTCCTCGCATCTGAGAACACGCACAGCCTTGATTTATTTTACAGCCTTCAAGCATGTCCTAATGTCGTTGGTCATGGTGTGTCATGAACCGATAGCAGGTCACGGTATTTGTTACACATGTGCTAATAATTTCAGCATGTGTTGAAGACACTCAGAAAGCTACTTTCACCTGTTGAAAAGAACATTAGAAGTATTGTTTCACCTCATGTTGGGGAATTTGGTGCAATGGTTTCCATGAGATGTTTTTTCTCCTGCTTTTTCCCAGAAAGATGAATGGATTACAGAATCATTTCAGTCTTTCTATGACCAGGATTAGTATTAATGTCAATGTTTTTCTTTTTTTGCTAAGGAAAACCAAAAATTTTATTTATAAATATCGTAATAATCCTACAGTTACATTGAATCACCAGCTCGTCACCAATGGAAATCATGAGACCATTTTAATTTCGATTAAATTTCGCACATAGAATCTATTAAACCATATGTTATGGTACATTATAATCTTAACCAGTTCACTTATTCTTTTTTTTTTTTACAAACCAAGCCAAGCATTACAAATCCACTCCACCACAAACCAATGGTGTCTATGAGGGTTTTTTGTCTCTTTTCCTTTTTTTGCAGCAGGGTGCTTGTATTTGACAGACCGTATGCTAAGGTTTCTTTTGTTCTTTGTGAAAGACGAAAGGGGCAAACTCCGGTCAGCACATAAACCATCTCAGGGCACACTAAAGACAAACCTATAAACCTCCAGATCCTTAGAATTAGCTGTATATTATTATCCAGCAGTAATAGCACATGGCCTTTCGTTATTTCTGAGCATTTTAGTTCACATGCCGCTCAACCACTAGCTAAAGTCTTTGTTTTATCCCCACCGTTGATCTCCATATGCGCAAGATTCCATGGCTATGTGTTGAGTTGGTGATCCCATAGAGCCAGGACGTAGTCACAATCCAAACACTAGCAGTATTATTGGGCTGTGGCAGCCTACTTATGACAGAGCTGCAGTGTTTTAACCCCAACTGACAAACCATCTGTTATAGCACTAAATGAATGACAGGATACTCCTAATTCTAATATTTGTGTCTTTTTTTATTTATCTTTTATATTTTATAAGTGGTGTTTTTTGTTTTTCTCACCATTGCAAATGGCGTTTATGTTGTTTCTGCCACTGGCTGTTTTGCTTGGATTCAGACGTGCAGTATTTTGCATACCATTTGGGTCCTTATGTCATAGCTGAGCGCTTCCTGCAGCTGAAGAGCCACAGCCTTTGCTTTTTGTTTCTTCAGCTCACATGTCAGATTTGTAGTTGGGCTGAAACCCAGTCTGATTACATGGCCACGCTTTTTAGGTCGACTACATTTCTAGAATTATACACCATTTTTAGATATTGATCAAAAGTCATGCCGTGACTAGGTAATGTTTGGGGATTGTTCAGTAATACTTTGGAATAATGCCTTAGCTGGCGAGAATTTCCGTGTAAATGTTTTTATGGAGAAGGTGAAAGCAAGGCGAGTTAACAAAACAAAACTATCACACGTTTCAACATTTACCTCAGATGTGTTGGAAAATTGCTAAGAAAAACTTAAAAATTTGACTAAAATTCTATTATATCTTATTAAACAAAACTTTTCTCCAATTATTTATTATATATTATTATTTTTATTATAATGTTTACTGGAAACTTTCGACTTCTGAAAATGTGAGTTAAAATCTTTTGCACGTAACTATCAAGTATTTACATGTATATACATCAGCTTTCCTTGAGGTAGTGATTAGCACAACAATAGATGGTTTATCTATAATCTTCTTGTAAAGATGAAGGTAAACAAAACGTCATTTGAATGTTACATGCTGGTTCCTTTGTCACGATATCAAAACTACTTTGAGGTGGATTCTCACCGTATTTAACAGAGACATGTAGAACTTTATCATCAGCATATTTTTGCAAGCTAATCAAATCCAATTAAAGAAAAAGCCATTGATTACTGAAAAATACAGCCCCATGTTAGTGTGAACTAATTAGTGACATTTAATTTTTTTCCCAAAACACAGGCTCATCTCCGTGCCATCGACGTCAAACTGATGCAGCAGCTTCTTTCCATCAATGAAGGCATCGAGTCGATCCGCTGGGTGATGGAGGAGAGAGGGGGCATGGCCAGCCGGGAGAGCAGCTTAAATGGCAGCCTGTACAGTCTCTCAGACAGCCAGGATGCATCTCCTCACGGGAGTTTCAGCAGCCTTCAAGACAGAACGGACGAACTGGATGGAATTTCAATTGGCAGTTACCTGGACACTCTAGGGGAGGACTTGGAACATTCATCCCCCACTGACCAATCAAATAACTTCCATGACCAGTCCATCATCGGGGATGAGACTTTCAGTAAATCTCCTCTTCGACCTAGAGTGGACTCTGATGAGTACTACTGTTTCAGATAACACTAACATACACTGCAAAGGATTATGGGGCATCTTAAGGTGCTGGTCCTGAATCAGTTGGTCATTTAAATGAATGAATGAATGAATGAATGAAAGTGTTCAGTCACGAGTAACAGTTAAGGAGGAGTGTAGTTACTCTAAGCAAAGCGCTAGCTGTTAGCATTTGCTGCTACTGCTGATACAGAAATGTTTCTTCGATTCTGTTCAGGAGTCACCAGATTTTAAATGGCTGACCTAAAGTTTCTAAGTGAATTAAAGATCCTGCAGTCGATAAATACTCTTACTTTTAAAGCACAGCATTCCCAGGGAATAAACTTCTAATACTGTGCACTACATTCTTAACTATTCCAAAAGTCTTCTTCTCTTACTGTATTTCACAAACAATTGTCTAAATATCCATCAGAGTTTTCCCTCAAAAACGTGTTTTTGACGTTAGCATAAAGCACAGATTACACAAAAAAAGGACATTTTTTACACTGCAACCAGATTTTTTATTAACCATTAAGTACAAAATGTTAGCAAATGCTTGAAACTAGCACAGATTAGCATAACATTTGCTCTAACGTGAGTTAATACACAGAAGTCACTCAAGCTACACAGCTATGTTAATGATAAATCTTTGCCAATGGTTTTCAAAACAGTGTGTAACATTAACCAGTAGCTATGTCTGTGTTATGTTGTTTTACGTCACGTTGCTGCACTTTCTGGTCAGTGAAGCTTTGAAAAAATGTGGATTTTGAAGTGCAATTTCTTGCTATTATGCCAAACTTTTTAGTGACGAAACTATTTAGACTGAAATACTTGTCTTTCCAATGTTGTTACCTAATCTATATTTTAATTTCTTATTGAACTGTTGACACTGTTTTTATAAAGAAGACTTTTGAGACTTTTTTTCTACTGTGTACTCTATGAACAGCCCACTGAAGACATAACAGAGTCACCTGGTTAATATTTGAACATGGACTTAAGTGTGTCTGAGTGCGAGTGCGTTGTGTGCGACTATACATTTCCGATGTACTGTATAATATCAAACGGTTGCTCCTAATTTATTGCTGTACTGTTTTTAATTGCATTTTGTGGTAAAAATGTTATAATATATTGTTATTGAGAGCATTTTTTGAGTGTCTGTGTCTTTTTCAGAGATTTTTTTATTCAAGAATTAGGGATGTAGATAGACTTTTGAAGTTAACTTTTGAATTAAAGAAGCAATGCAGACGCAAGGAATAAGACTGCCATGGCAATCTGAGAATATGGGTTTTCTCTATAGATTTAAGTTTAAGGCGAAATCTTACTTTATCCTTTATCGTCTCCATCTTCAGTTCCACTCCAGTACTGAGGGCAATTAGCATTAGTTACTACTAGTATGATCACTATTAAATTAGCGTCAGGTATATTTTCATTTGCAATCTGTTTTTATTTTTCATTAATTCAGTACCGTGGGCATCTTGATCCTCCAAGTCTGTTTGCACATTTGGCACACAATAGAGTTGGCAGATGAACAGCTGACTTTATTGAGGGACTGGGGTTCCTACACACATCCGTGTTCGACCTTGGCAAAGATGACTCCCAAAAGCATCACTAGATGATGAACACAGATGGATCCCAAGATTGCCTTTGCACAATGGGGCCATTTTTCTGTTATTCTGTTATACATCTGTTTTTCCCCTCAGAACAGTGTATTTACTGTATATTTGATACAGATGTTCATAACAGTTAATTTGCTGATTTCATGTTGTGTTTAGACAGCAGGATTTGCTGAATGCAATTAAAGTGTAGTCTTTTCTGCAGTATTTTCACAACACATGAGGTTAATGTTACTAACAGCCATCTTGACAATGTCCTTATACATGCTAAATGGCAAGCGCAACTGTTTGATTGTCACAATACAGCATGGCTAAGCAAACCAAAATAAAAGCACATGTATTAAGCATCAAGATGATGTGAGCATCACACTTACCATCAAGAGGTTAATTAAATAACTTCTAGCCTACTGTTGAAAGACTCTGATGTTATTTGACTGAAAATATGACTAAAAATGAAACTAGCCAGCTAGTGTGTAGCTAAGTTAGTCTTTCTTACAGGCAATGTAAAGAGACTGGAAACTGTAGAAATGAAACAGAATAATCTGGAATATCAACATTTTATTCACATATGGCGGTATATTTTTCTTTTTTTTAAGGTCTCAGTTTTAGTAAAATGACTATAAAGCATAACCATTAATACAAGGGTTCTGTAATACTGAGAAATGTCAACGTTACCTTTATAACATGGAGCGCATACTTTCTTTAAATGTCTTAATGTGGAATTGTTTAGTAAAAGAGTTATATAATAGAATGTATATATTTGAAACATTAATGAGTGACTAAAGGATTTTTTAACAAATTAGCTAGCACAGCTCTTAATGAACAATGTACAGTTAGCGTAGCTGTGGAAGTAGGATATAACTCTCAGGGTTAGGGTTGTTAAAACCCAGTTTTGTTAGGTTATTACTATGAAACATGGCATTTTTATGGCTACAATTCAGCTAATTAATGGCTAAATACAATTTCCATAGTTTCTGCCATAATGATAAAGAGGAACATGCAAAATTAAAATGTAAAAAAGGCAGATGGGTATTTTTTACAGTTCTAACTGTCAGTCTTATGAACTAAACCCAGTCAAAAAATAATCATTTTTGAAAAACAACATTCATAGAATTTGATGATTTTAATAGGAATTGGTCATAATGTGTATTTGTCATGGGTATTGGTCATAATGTGCCTGTGGGCCTCTACTAAGGATTTTTTTGCTTTCTACTGGTGGCATTTTAAGAAGATATCACTAAGAACCAGTAAACCACATTTGTGTTTGATGTGTTTGTATGTTACTAAATTGTGAGTTGAGTTTTGCTTCATGGAACCCATTTGGTGTTGGTTTACCACTGTATTGGTATTTATAGTGGAATCCATTTGAATTTATGCGATGGTTTTGATTTTTTTTCTCGGCTAGGATGTTTAACAAACATGTTTTGTATTACAGTGTGATTATGTTCACTCAGCACTGATGGTTTTGCTGATAATTTACGCCGTCAAAACAGGAAAGAGGAACCAAAGTTGATTAAAAGTTGTCTCAAGACTCGTTAAGGGTATAACCCTGTTTAATCAGTTAACAAAGGATATGATAATTAGTTTATGGATGAAGTGATCAGTTCGGCATTCATTTGGTTCTCAGGAAAACCTCCATAGGAAAATAAATATTTCACTTACTCAGTCTTTCAGTACTTGTGGTCTTGAGAACTGGTTTGTCTGGTTGGGCAAACGGCCTGGAGTTTAAATTCCACTGCAGGCTACTTATTCACTAACGATGCTGAGAATTAGTTTACTTTCCATAGGTAGGATCACAATCTTGCCTTTTGTACTTGTCCTTGCCCATCACACCTTTTTAAAATCTCCACTTCACGCCTTTAGTTGTTGGGGAATTTAGACCTTCACACACTGAGCAAGGTCACCACTCCCTTATCATCAATAGTGTTAGGATTACTCTGGATTGAGGCAAGAAAAAATGAACTCTACAAACACGCTGATTTAGCGAGGTATGGTTCCTAATGCAAGCACTAACATGTCAATTCATGAGATTTTATTGTGTGTGGCTTCATGCTTCTTTAGTCACCCAGCTGTTGTGTACACATGAAATTGGAGATGTTATTGCCTCTTTACTTTCTCCATGTATTTGTTCTCCACTAAGTTGCAGTATAATTTATGTAGGTAATGACAATGTGTTAAACTTTATTGTATTGGATTATACAGTTTGATTTTTTTAAGTCAGAATCGAATCATCTACAATATTTTTCACCTACGTACCTGCCATTTAACAGTTTTCTGTTCTATTTTTTTCTGAATCACTCCAGACCGATTTTTGCTGTATTTCTTAATTATTCTGACATATTATGTGTAGTGTTTTTGTACTATGTTTAAAAGCAAAATGTGATCATCATGCCCTTTTTAAATATATGAACAAATGGAGATTTAGAAATGTGTAAAATTTACAAATATATATTAGTTATTTAACATAGGTTATGAAATGTGATTTTATATTCAGAGCCAAGTGTTTCCTCAGTCAGTTGTTTCTCCTAATAAACATCTTTGGTCTACACAGAAACATCTTCTGACTGTCTTCTCAGACCTGGTATGTAAATGTGACCTGGTTTGCATAACAAGGCTTTCAATGCCTGCTTAAAAAAGACCAAAGGGGCAAAACCCTCTGTCCCAGTGGCAGAGCCAAGAGAAACAGACATTCATCTAGATTAAACATAATTACTCTCTCTGGGGTCGGGCAAATCACAGAGAGAAAGAGAATCTCCAGAGGGATCATTAGCAAATTAGACCCAAACAGTGCACTCTAGGGAAACTAATACCAGGTAAAACTGTGTGAACCTGTCAGTGTTGGTCAGTAAGGATGGGGATACAGGTTACGACAGCACATCAAAAAGACCTCTGATCTCTGAGAGAGTGTGAGAGAGAAAGAGAAGAGACGTTATAGAAGCAAAGTAGGCACTATGGAAAGCAGGATTGTTCACACAAACAAAGATTCCAACAATACAGACCCCTTTGTATGGCCGTGTACATATTTAACTTCCTCCTCTGCATAAAGCTATGCATTATACTCCTTTAGAGTTAAGCCAAAAGATGCTTGCCTCAAGCAGTATTTTCTCTGAAAGAAAGCACATTCATTTAATCTCAATGAATGAAATGGATTTAAGCATGAAAATAAATTTATATTTTTGATTTAATTGCATGCACACTATAACCAGTGCTTCTTTAAAACTTAGTTTTAAATTTCCTCTGTAAAGCAAATATTATGGTCCAAATGTGGGAAGGACTGGAAAATGTATTACATGGCCATGCCAGTAATATCAGTTTTACCATCCAGAAAAGAATCCGAGTCACGTCTCGGGTGATTTAGAAGAGAATTCCCATTCCTTGAAGTAAACCGCATTCCTGTCTTTAATTGTGATCCAAAACGTGCGCTGCTGAGTTTGCAGGAAAATATGCCAGTATGTCTACTTATTCCACCAAATAGATTCCATGACCTAGGCTCATTACTGAGATCTGCTAATATACGACATATTTTGTGTAAAAAGTATAAAATCTACACTACAGAGTCACGTCGAGGTAGTGTTTTTTTTTTTTTTTTG
>MU551700.1:148535-165522 GCA_024362625.1 Silurus asotus
TTTTTTTTTTTTTTTTTTGGGGGGGGGGGGTCCCTGAGCAATTTTAAGAATTTATTTTAACATGAATGGTTTGTTCTTTTGCCAAATACAAAAGTGACTCAGACAAATAAATTAGAAGTTAAATAAATACAAGTGAAAATATACATGATCTTATTAACTACATCTAAAAGGAAAATAAATACTCTATTTTCACAATTGCTACATTTCTAATTAGCAAATCAAACTTTTCAGTTGCATTTGTATCTCAGTTTCAATAATAGTCTTTGTTCCCTTTTCATAATAATCACAAATAAATCAGAAAAAAACGATCAGCTGGTTGGTGTGAGGAGATCTGATGCATACATGTGCTACTGTTACGAACCTTAAATTAATCCTTAATGCGAAGCAGCACAAACACAAAGCTCCACTGAAGTTGATTATTTTACAGTATGCAAATTCCACAATGTTATTTACACCACATTTCCCAAACACTTAATCGTTTTAATAAATGAAAAACCGACCCATCAGGTTTATTCATTCATTCATTATTCATACTGTAGTTATTGTTGTTGATAATCAACACTTTTTGACCAATCATCATCAAGCACTCAACAGCTCTGTCTCATACAAAGGATTGCTAATCATTTTAACAAACCATTAAAGCAATTGTTAATCCGATATTGATGGCTAGCCAAAGGATTCTGAATAATGCATGTGAAATGGGAAGGTAATTCTTAAAAACATGCTAACACAATAAAAACTTTGGGATATTTTCAGATAATAGAATCTTGCAGGTAATGATGGAAGTGCAGCATATAAAAACTTATATTTATGGAAATCATTTTGGGCTGAGGTAGAAAAAAAATGTTTTGTCCGTAGAAAACAAAAATGTTTAAAAGCTAAAGTTTGTAGCTTTTTTTAAAATTATTTTTATCTATGAGTGTATCTTAGGCAACCCAAGAAATCGAGCCTCGGTTATTACGTAACTTAAACACGCCAGCAGGGATACAGCTTAATGGCTTTTTCCCAAATGTTTTATTGCAATTTTATATGTGAATGCCTCTTTAAATGTTAAGACTAACAATGAATTATAGAAAAGAAATTGCCTAAGGAAAAAAGAAAAGGCGGGACAGCTGGGAGGGATCTCCAAGCTAGAGCAAGCTGCAGCTAGAAAGTGAACATAGTGGTGGTGGGGCTGCGAGAGAATTACGTTTACACGACAAAAAAAACAATTTTACGTCATAATTATTTAATTAGTATCAATCAGGTATTAATCATCTTGTGTGCAATGAAACTCGCCTGTAGACATTGACTCTCTGATTCGGTAACATTCAATTCTCAAAACATAACTATAGAAGTTTTGGATGTGTATTAAATACATATACTTAGTAATTTATTTATTTATTTATTTCCCAAAATGCGGAGGTTATACACCAAAAGGGGACTAAATGTTTAAAGGGATGTACAAAAAGCATGAATTTTAAGGCCAGCTGTCCACAAACAGTTGTCTATATAGTGTTAAAGGAGAGATCATCAGATTTTTGACCATTACATGGTTGGGCTCTGCTGCCTCTGCCCCATATATGAGTCATTACTACTATTTGGTACAGCTGAACCAAATTTATCTACAATAACATTCAACAGGTTCTCCCAGGCCACCACTCATCTTTCATTTAAGCATTTTTCTGCACTTTTCCACCTTGCATTGCATCTGGAAATCATCAAATTGTTTTTGGAGATTACTGTGGAACAAATTTTCATAGTTCCTGAGGCTGATGTTGAACAAATAAATAATATTATATAATCACATTTTGAATTTTGTGGAAAGAACAGTAGCTTAAAATGATTACTATGCAAAAAGACAGATGCTCTGTTTATACTGACCCAAATATATGAAGAGAATAGATACAGTATAGAGTATAACCATTAAAGGGCCTCCAGTGTCACAGTGTGATAAATATTTACAGTGGGATGGAAGGAATGTGGATATTAAATAAAGGCCTGAAGTTGTTCAAACTGAAGTGCCTTATACAAGCACAGGCTGCCTGAGATTTGTCATTCGAGGTGAGATTATACTTACCCATAAAAAAAAAACAGGCCCCAGCATGTAGCTCTTGCTGGTGTGTCAGTAGCGAGCTGTCATTTCCCATGAGGCATTGCATTGTGTTTGGAATGCCGAGAACAGGAAGTGATTGTGGTTACCGTGGTTATGCGAGAGCGAATGCGATACTGCTGCAAAACATGCCATTCCAATGTGTATTCTTTTTATTAGGGATTTTTCCCCGAATACTCTTTAAATGAAATGTTTTGAATTAAATTGTCCATGAATTAAGTTTTGCACCAAAGCCAAGATAATTAATTATTATTTCTCTCTCTCTCTCTCTCTCTCTCTCTCTCTCTCTCTCTCTCTCTCTGCTCCATCTCGTTTCCTACTCTTTACCACTCCTCACTCTCCCAATTTAGTTCTCCCTATCTTTGTATTACTTTTGCTTAATTTATGTCTCGTTTTTCCTTCTCTCGCGTTCTCTCCTTCATTTCTCTGTTCTACCTCCCCATTTTGAGCTTCCCTGGCTCTTATAATGACTCACTTGACATCTAACTCTGGATCAAAAAAGCCTGTTGGATTGCAGTGGTGCAATTTCTTTTTGCATGCAGCTGTGTTGCTAATTTCCATCAAACAGGCATCATTATAAAAGAATAAAGTCTGGACAGCAAACAAGGCAGTTGTTTAATTAAGAGGTTTATATTTTGGCTTGTGTAATACATTTATATATTATTTGTCATAATTTGATGTTGTAAAAGAGTAAACAAGTCCAACATTTTCAAAAATGCTAACTATAAATAGTGGAAATCTACATCGGTTTACATGAGTTGAAATGAACAGTAAAGTGTTTGGACCCCTAATATAGGAAACATCCAGGTTTTGCAGAAAGACAATCATAATGTTTCAGGATAGTGACCAGAGGGAATACAACATTTATCTGGATATATATAAAATATCAAAAAGTTTCGAGAGCAATCGTGAAATCCTGCCACAGAGACGTTTGACATGACATACAGGACGTTCGAGGTATTTTAAATGGCTCAAATGCTTCAAGAGCAAAAGAACATCAAATCCTTAACAAGCTCAAATCCTGAAAATCTCTGAACCATTCGGGAATATGTGCATGATGATCTTTAGAGAACAATCCACATGATCTCCGCACCCACCCTACTCGCTAAAATTGGCTCCTGTGGACTTCGCTCTCTTACCAAAGATGAAGGTCCAGCTCAAAGGTCGACGTTTTGAAACCATTGCAGCGATCCAGCGCAAATCACAGAAGGTGGCTCAAAAAGAAGACTTCCAGGACATATTCCAGAAGTGGATGAACACTGGGAGCGCTGTATTGCTGTGCAAGGGGACTATTTTGAAGGTGATAGTGTGTAAACTTGGAGAAATAAAGTACTTTCCTGTAAACAAAGTAGTCTCAAAAATGTTTGATGCCACCTCTGGATAAGGGAAACATGCCTAGTATGTGGCAACTTCATTTTTTTTGTTGTTGTGCCAGGACTGAGCTGATCTGTCCTTTAGATTAAAGCATTTATTTGTGTTCCTTTAGAATATATATTTAACCTTGGGAGGTGAATTAACTTAGGGTTAGGGTTTGTTGTGAGACAATTTTTTCCTAATACCTCAACACACACACTTTAGAGTTTTTAGCTGTTTATAGAAACAGCAAGGGATATAATTAAAAACCTCCATGATACACATATCAAAGCTTGACCCCTACTCACACATGCTGTATTATTCAGTTCAAAGAGATAAGATTCAGGCACCCAAACACGAATGGCTGCCTTAACAAAGAGACACAGCCAAGATGATGTCATGTACAGGTGGAAACTAAAGAGATTTGCCTTATCTTGATATACTAAGGCTTTGTTCACACAAAAAGGTGATTTGTTTGCTCAGACAGGAAAACATGTATTGGTTCACAGAGCAGAACAAGACAGGTAAAACCTAGGCTATCAACCTAGATGCCGATATACTTTAGGTGCATAGAACAAGCTGGCCATGGTATCTGTTATATCCTTGATGCTGTTGTAACTGTAGCTGCAAGAGTTAGAAAATGTTCTTGCCTGACTGGCATATTTAATATATTTCTTATGAAAGAAACACAAAACAATGATCGACAGGAAAAGAAACTTGAATTCAGATTTAAATGGTCACCAACCAGAAATAAAGCTGAATTTGTCTAAAATAATTTGATTATTGTTTTGTTTTGTTTTATGCTTTCTTATTTTAAAAAAAAATATGAAAGCGTCCCGCAAATGCAGGATTGTTAGAGGTTTCCTAGAAAGGTAACCAAAATTCAACATGATTCTTTTTTTATGCAGGAGTCTATTTTAATTTAGAATGATTCCTAGAAATTAGTTTTAGCAACATGGGAAAGCCCTAAAAAATATTTAATTGCTGTTCATTATGTTATCGGCTAAATATTAAAATAGAATGCCTTTGTGTTTCATTTCTCTTAAGCACTTTGTTCTGGTCGGCAGGACCAAAGAGCATTTCTCACGGCTCAATAAATAGCATTCGTTTGAACGATCAAAGCATAGTTTTATTATCTTGGCTGTTGTGTAATTTTCTGCAACATACTGATTTCTTCATTTTTACAGGACTGAGTGAGCACCCATGGTTTTAACAATCTTTTGAACACCTAACCTAGCCAAAGCCATATCTTCAGTATACCGTACACCAGTGTATATTACATAACCTCACTAAACTTTCATTTACAACTTAATTCAATGGAATAGTCACAGAGAAGCATCTCCTATCTGTGCAATAGTCCATAATCGTGTGTGGCATCATTTCCTTCTCTCATTCTCCTTGCTCTATTGAAAGAAAAACACAATTATGTAGCTCAAATCCAGAGATATCATCTCTACTGGTTCTCTGGGTCAAGTAGCAGGAGAGCCATAATATCCGGATACCATTAGGCAGAAAAAAAACTAGAAGGATAGAAAACTGGAGGCATTTTAATGGAGATAGCACTTGAAGTGCTTCTGGATGGACTCCAGGTCCTACAAATGATTTCACCATTTTCACATACACAAAGCAGCACATCCCCACTGGCGCCGTGTCTTCATAGTGGATATTTCTGTCTAAACACTGGCTGATGAATGAGTGGAGCAGGATGCTAGCCAGAAAAACCAAGCAGTAAGTCAGAATTACACACTGAAGCAGTTATTGCCTATATGGAAAACCAATTTTGAGTCATTACCGCAGTTGTCAACAATAAATCAGATATACGAGCTATGAGTGGTGTGTTGTGCCTTTTCTATATTCTGTCTGCTGAAGAAACATCTCAATTCAACAGACACAGTGTGGAGGGCATACATTGCACATCTCACAGAGCCCTGTACCCATATATTGTGTATGTATATGTGTGTGGTGGGTGTTTATTGGGATCAAACCCGAACAGTGATAAAAAAAAACAGAACATCAAAAAATCCGTCAACAAATAGACCATCACGCTTGCTTATTCAGAGTAGTTAAAACCTTTGATGTGCAACCAAACACTAACTGTAAAAGAATGTATGAATGTAAAAAATCAACATAACTTGCTGATGAGTCAAGGGCTCAGTCTACTGAAAAAAAAAAAGAACCCGGAAAAAAAATATTTTTTAATTTTTTAATTTCTGCATTTGTGCATATTGTAGTGTATTAAATTGGGGAATTAAATCAAGCATAACGTAGATGGGTTTCAGCTTTGTGTGTGAGAGTGTGTGATTCAGAATGTGTTTGTGTGTGCGTTAGTTAGTCTTCTCTTGCTCCTGTGGAGTGAGCCACCTGTCCTTCCAGTTGACACTACTCCATTGTGCATGGTAGAAAAGCCTCTTTAGGGTGACAGATACGTCTCCTGGGATATCTGAGGGAGAGCAAGAGGAAGTGTGCTGAGGGTATCAAATGCTAGAAACCTACAGAGACCGACACAGACAACTCTGTTTCTGCCAGAAATGGGCAGAACCTTACTTAAAACCTCAATAAATCATTTAGTTTTTTGTTTTTAAGAGCTAATGCTATATATGATGAAAAAATGTCAATATGATAATACAAATTCTCTTTTATTAGTCTAAATACAGAGGAAAATAAGTATTTGAACACCCTGCTATTTTGCAAGTTCTCCCACTTAGAAATCATGGAGGGGTTTAAAATTGTCATCGTAGGTGCATGTCCACTGTGAGAGACATAATCTAAAGAAAAAAATTCAAAAATCACAATATATGATTTTATAACTATTTATTTGAATGATACAGCTGCAAATAAGTATTTAAACACCTGAGAAAGTCAATGTTAATATTTGGTACAGTAGCCTTTGTTTGCACTTACAGGGTTCAAACGTTTCCTGTAGTTTTTCACCAGGTTTGCACACACTGCAGGAGGAATTTTGGCCCACTCCTCCACACAGATCTTCTCTAGATCAGTCAGGTTTCTGGCCTGTCACTGAGAAACATTAAGTTTGAGCTCCCTTTAAAGATTCTCTATTGGGTTTAGGTCTGGAGACTGGCTAGGCCATGCCAGAACCTTGATATGCTTCTTACAGAGCCACTCCTTGGTTATCCTGGCTGTGTGCTTCGGGTCATTGTCATGTTGGAAGACCCAGCCTCGACCCATCTTCAATGCTCTAACTGAGGGAAGGAGGTTGTTCCCCAAAATCTCGCAATACATGGCCCCGGTCATCCTCTCCTTAATACAGTGCAGTTGCCCTGTCCCATGTGCAAAAAAACACCCCAAAGCATGATGCTACCACCCCCATGCTTCACAGTATGGATGGTGTTCTTGGGATGGTACTCATCATTCTTCTTCCTCCGAACACATTTATTGGATTTATGACCCAAAAGTTCTATTTTGGTCTCATCTGACCAAATTCTCCCATGACTCCTCTGGATCATCCAAATGGTCATTGGCAAACTTAGGAAGTGCATGGACATGTGCTGGTTTAAGCAGGGGAACCTTCCGTGCCATGCATGATTTCAAACCACGACGTCTTAGTGTATTACCAACAGTAACCTTGGAAACGGTGGTCCCAGCTCTTTTCAGGTCATTGACCAGCTCCTCCCGTGTAGTTCTGGGCTGATTTCTCACCTTCCTTAGGATCATTGAGACCCCACAAGGTGAGATCTTGCATGGATCCCCAGTCCGAGGGAGATTGACAGTCATATTTAGCTTCTTCTAATGATTGCTCCAACAGTGGACCTTTTTTCACCAAGCTGCTTGGCAATTTTCCCGTAGCCCTTTCCAGCCTTGTGGAGGTTTACAATTTTGCCTCTAGTGTCTTTGGACAGCTCTTTGGTCTTTGGCCATGTTAGTAGTTGGATTCTTACTGATTGTATGGGGTGGACAGGTGTCTTTATGCAGCTAACGATCTCAAACAGGTGCATCTAATTTAGGATAATAAATGTAGGGTCAGAATTCTAGCTGATAGACAGGTGTTCAAATACTTATTTGCAGCTGTATCATACAAATAAATAGTTTAAAAATCATACATTGTAATTTCTGTTTTTTCTTTTTTTTAGATTATGTCTCTCACAGTGCACATGCACCTACGATGACAATTTCAGACCCCTCCATGATTTCTAAGTGGGAGAACTTGCAAAAGAGCAGGGTGTTCAAATACTTATTTTCCTCACTGTATCTCTTTAAAAGTAATGCTCATTTGTCTGTATGGTGTAAAACAAAACAATAAACTAATCTAGCATTAGGTAAAATCTACACAATAATACTGGTAGTCACTCCAGCCCACATTAAGTTAAGGTCCAATTATGTGGCACTGACAGAAAAAATGTTTGGGGTCCTTTGACTTACAGGATCAATCACAGGATCTTGGAATCTCTTCCACATTTCCTCCTTTGTATATGTAAGTTTTCTCATGAACAAGTTTCAAATCCATCTTCACCAGAGGTGACAAAATACGGTTTCAGTTTCCTACCGGTTTATATAAATGTATATTTGAGGTCATTATGTTCTTTGAAGATTCACTGTGGTCAAGATTTGTTCTCCTGGCCAAGGCAAGCAAAGTAGTTTACTCAAAAATAAACCAAATTTATTGTAATGTTCAGGATGATAACTTGTCCTCCATGTTCCCCAGCAGGAAAAAAATCTTGTTGTATTTAGCCTTGTACTGAAGAGTTATGCTAGTCATGTCATGTCAGGCCAAAGGCAATACTACTGTTAAGTCCATGTAATTAAACCAGTACTAATTGCTAGGAGAAACAGGCTGGAATGCGATCAATAGAGAGGGCATGTAAAAAAAAAGTCAATTGCACGTGTTCATGTCATGACTGACATAATAATTAGCTAACAAATAAACCTTCCTGATGCATCATCCTGTTTTAAAAGACATCTCTATCCACTAATTTAAAGGATGTTTGAGGAATTTGGCGTAAAAATATCCTCCAGAAACCAAATCAAGTCGTGCTACATGTTATTTGCATTAGCATGTGCTAGTGCTCGTCTGGAATTTGTACAATGGAGAGATAAAGGCAGCAAAGTGCCTGAAATAGCCAAAGAATTTCAAGCAGGTCATGATATGTTTACATAGCCTTAAGCAAAATGCTAGCAATTCCATACTCTTTAAAAAAAGAATCCACAGTTCATCACTATCTGTCAATAATTAATTAAGCATTAGATTAGCCTTTGCACCACTGCATTTCTGTGTCTGCACACATGAAAATAGCTTAAAGGGTTGTTTCAGTGCTTGTTAATGTTTCTGAAAGATTAAAAGAATACATACACCCCCTCTTTCTATATCACTTTAAAAAATGAATGTCCTTTCACTGTTATAACTTCCATTGCTAGCATTGAAACCCAACCAGCTAACTTGTTAATGTTAGCAAAACATATTTTAACATAAATTTAGTCTTGAGTAAATAAACAGAGCACCTGAATTAGCATTTACTTTTATTGTCAAGCAGAACTGTTTTTATCCATTTTTCAATATTCAGTACAAATGATTAGCATCACAATCTAGCTAATTTTATGTAACTTAAAATTGCATGGTTCAGACAGACTGAAATACTCAATCAGGTTGCAGATGTGACTGTATAACACTTGCATTATGAAGTACACTCTGTCGTGGGAAGAATGTCGAAGGCTTTGTCATACACGGCATACACAGGATTCCAAGGCGGCCCACCAAAGGAGGCATCGAACGGCCAGTGCTTTGCTACGCTAAGAGAATCCTTTCAAACAAGTCTGGTGAAAAGGAGACCATATGTTGTCCATGGTGAGGGTTTAATCTGGATTAGAGTTGGGATTTGGTTTAGAAGATAGCATTAATAATTTAGATTTGGCGTCTAAAGTCCAGCAAACATATTGAGATAACCTTAGCATCTGATGCAGTGACAAAAGGTAGAGTAAATGATGTGTTGGGAAAGCCTGAATTAAGATTAATGAGGTGTTTAATGATCAAGATTCCATGCTAATTTCTTTATCTATTGATGCAATCCATATTTTGAACACTGCAGTTTGATGGAGCAAAAACAAAACCGTGTTTGCCACATGGACAGAACTTATGTTTGTATTAATACATGTAAATCAGGCTGGTTTGGTTTTACAGGCATATACACAGGCCCACATGTCTATTTGTTTTCACAATATAAAACTGTTAAAGCAGAAATTACCACATGCACCATTCTGATTCAGTCTTTCATTGTCAAATTAGGTGAAGTCTGTGTGTATGAACAGTAGCAGATCTGCAGAAATGACAGTGTAGTAAGTTAAAGATAAACCACACATGACTTCCACTCCATCATCCAATCATGTGTAACCAATACAGTAAATTGAAAAAGATGTCATTCACGATTTGCTGGTTAACATTAAACAATGGAGTGTTTCACTGTCATATTTTAATAGTAAAAAATCATTATAAAATGTATACATTTATATACAATATGGCTTAATAGACTTCAGGTTCATCCTAGTATGGCAGATTGCTAAAAAAGACACTAATTAGCAAATGATCAGAAGGTGTTGATTCATTTCCCATAAAAAAAGCTCACAGTAGTGCAGTCCACAATTCAAAGCATATTTTTTAACTCTCAATTCACAGGGTTTTATATGAGTTTTTAAAATGATAACAAATAAAAAAAAAAAACGATGTTTTCTGTAAGCAGATGTTCGTACAGTACTTTACAACATAATACATAATACAACACTGTACAAAGATTTCAGGGCATTGCGTTCTTTAAAACACGTCAGGGCAAAACATTTTTTTGCCAATTTTCCAATATGTTTTTAACACAATCTTGGAGAATTCATCACCATTTCATTTTAAACTACTTGCAATTCTATTACAGGATTGTCCTATTTCAAAATGCTTGTTAAAGAAAAAAGCACAATAGTAGATGCAAACATTTGAGCTGATTTGGACACTTAGGCATTCACCAACACTTATATAGACTCTCTCTAGTTTTAGGTGCCTATCATCATCGTCATAAGAAGAGAATGTTCCAGCGTGACAGTTCATCCAAACTTCGTAATGCTTCTAAGCCCTGGCTGAGGCGATAAGATAATAATACCAGTGTGGGGTGACTTCAGCATGTTCAATAAATAAGAGTGACAGGGCCGCAAGCATAGCTGAGGCTTAAGCTATGCTTTTAAACCTTGTGCAAGTCGAGGCTTTGATCGTGTTCATGAACGCACTTCACATCTCTCATTAATGCATCAAAGGTTCATGGTTTTATGGCTAGTTTTTAACATGTGCTTTTTATGGCCCACATAACACTCTGATATCCTGAGAAATTTTAAACTATTCATTCTCTAGGATTTTATGTAGTAAAGGAATTAAGAGATAATAGATTTAACTTTTAATAATGGTACTAAGTATGTCAGACAGGACACTGGTGCTAATCCCTAAACAGACCAAGCCAATGTTTTTATGGATTTCCACTGGAGTGTTGTGGCAAAAGGATTTCAGCAGGATACAAAGGATGTAGATACACAGTAGCACAAAAGTGGACTTCAGATCTTCCCCAGTTGTTTATTCAACTTTATCTGGACAGTTTGTCATTTTAATCGCAAGTGCGAAGCGTTGTGTCACTGTGAATCTTCACTAATCATTAACACATACTGTCATGGCATGAGCACCATCAGCTCTCCATGCTAATCTGAGTAAGACGGTTACTGTGGCTTTATAAGATGACATCAGCACTTATGTCTGTGTCAACACCTGCTTGTTTTGATTGCTTGATAGTACGGTTAGTGCGCCTATATGAGATGTTTGCGTCATGTAATTGCACGGCATGAAACCACAAAAGACCACGATGTAAAATCACATTTAGGCGTTGCTTACCCGAACACATTGCACCCTGTCATTGGGGTTCATGTCTGAATCACAAACTAAACTGGAGCTTGCTGGTTGTCTTGAAGCTACTTGACACCATACAAAGAAATAACATAACTATGTATAACTAAGTATAGCTATTATTGTATTGTCTATATTAGGGAGGTAAATGCACACAAATAAATCATACATCTTTCCAAGCTCAATGTAGATATGAATAGGAGCTATAGTATTTTAATAATAATATTAATCCTAATAAAATATTGAAGAAAAAGGTTTTTAGTTTCTAAATAAAATCCTATGTTTATTACTACATTTATGATGCTACTAATTTATTAATGGATTAAACCCAGTGTTTACAGAGGTATTTTTTTTACTAGCATTTAAGTCTGAGCCTACATCATAGACATAAGCTTGTGTTTAAACAAATGAAACATAAATGTTAAAAATATAGGCTTGTTAATATGTCTGGGCGTATAAAAGAAAAAGTATAAGACCATTTTGATTTGACTTACACAACAAAAAATACAGCAGCACCACCACATCTTAGTGCTAACCTAATTCTGAGCATTATTACAACAGCAGTGGACAGGTTCAACATTCATCTTTATGCCAAACATTTGTTTGGTTTTTAAAATATGTGCAGATGGAAGCAGAAAAAACTCAGTAACCGTTGGAAATAATATATAAAACCTTTTTTTTTTTTTGGTTTTGATGAATGGCAAACACACTGAAACTCAATAATTTATGAATCTCAAATAATTTATGTAAACTAGCTGTAAACACTGACAAAATTAGGACAGAATGGCCACAAGTAAGTGCATACACAGCACACACACACACACACACACACACACACACACACACACATATAACTAACTGAGACATATGACTACTTTGTGAGAAAAATACATGGATTTTACGTATGAAAACGTATTTACGTGGAAATACTTTTCTTTCCCTCACTCAGATACCACAGCTTTCGCTCAGATCTCTGCATCTCTGTCTCTGAACGACATATCTTCATGGATGAGTGCTCATCAAATAAAACTAAACCCCAGCAAAAACAGAACCATCTCCAGGTGATTCATCTCCAGGTCAAGATCTCCGAATAACTCTTCATGACTCTCTGCTCTCCCCTTCAGCCACTGCTCGCAACCTTGGGGTACTATAGACAATCAACTGTCCTACTTCTCAGATGTTGCTATTGTGGCTCATTCTTGTCGATTTCTTCTCTACAACGTCCGAATGATTCCACCATTTCTGTTCAGCCAGGCGCTTGTTGAGTCTCTTGTCGTTTCGAGACTGGACTACTGCAACTCTCTGTTGGCAGGTTTTCCTCTGAACGCTATTCCACTGCAAATTATCCAAAACGCAGCTGCACGACTTGTGTTCAATCTGCCCAAGTTCTCCCACACCACCCTAATGCTGTGCTCCCTTCACTGGCTTCCATTAGCTGCACTGAAATCTTTGTAAATTTATTAAGAATAAAAAAACGAAAAATGCCAAGTACATAAGTACTCACAGCCTTTGCTCGATTAAAGATACTTTGTTGAAGCACCTTTGGTACCAATTACAGCCTCAAGTCTTACCTATTTTTTTCTACTATGTAGAACCTCTCAAGCTTCATCAGGTTGGACGAGGAGCATCAGTGCACAGACATTTTCAGATCTGTCCAGGGATGTTTGATCTTTTTGATAAATTTACAAAATTAAAAAAACACTTTTTTCATTTCGTCATTAAGGGGTATTGTTTGTAGAATTTTGAGGAAAATAATGACTTTAATCTATTTTGGAATGAAGCTGTAACAACAAAATGTGGAAAAAATGAAGCGCTGTGAATACTTTCCGGATGCACTGTAGCTTGGTAAACCATTCAAACCATTCTCACACCCTTATAATGCCTTTCTCATGTGTGTGTGTGTGTGTGTGTGTGTGTGTGTGTGTGTGTGTAATCTTGCGGTTAGTGTCAGGGGTGGAGAATGAGGCTATAAATGCCACTAGAAGTTACATGTTAAATGTTAAATGAGGGATGGATGCATGCTTTTTCCACCAGCCATGCAGTCTCCAAGGGAAGTCATTATGCCCATTAAACATTAAACACATACTTAGTTATTCTAAATGTGGTGTATCTGATTTAATCACCAGCTGTATAAGTGCTATCAAGTATAAGTGTAACCCATATTTTAGTTGAATATATAGAACTTAATGTTTCTCTGTATGTCAAGTCAAGTTTATTTCTATAGCGCTTTTCACAACAGACATTGTCTCAAAGCAGCTTTACAGAATTTAACAGTTAAGGTGTATTTGTCCCTGATGAGCAGCCATGGTGACTGTGGCAAGGAAAAACTCCTTTAGATGTTATGAGGAATAAACCTTGAGAGGAACCAAACTCAGAAGGGGAACCCATCCTCATTTGGGTGACATCAAGAGTTTGATCATAAATCTTTAAACAATACAGAACACTGGAGAGTGAGAACTCACATGAGCGCTGGAATGTAAGATTATGAGTAATGTTCTTTCTACAGTCTTGTACAGTCAGTTGTGGTTATAGAAGTAGGAGCTACTGAGCAACTCATAAAATAGCTCAATATTTGCGATCATCACAGATCCAACACCCGCTTCTCCATGCCAGAGCTTTTAAACACTCAAAGAGTTCCAGTGTCCAAACTCCAATTGGCTCTGGTACGTCTCTAGATGGTTCGAGATGTTTGCGGGGTCGGCATCTACTTCTATAAAGGTCCACAATCTTCATGAGGTGGGACGTGACTGGGGCTGGAGCAACCTCTGGATGTCTTAGGATGGGTAGAGAAAGAGAAGCAGTGGAGAGGAATTGGCATAGCTGCTGTTCATGATATTAGCGGCACAAGGTTATGATATGTGATGTGTGTTATGTTTAGGCTTTGCTAAAAAGATAAGTGTTTAATCTGCACTTAAACTAGGAGAGTGTGTCTGAGCCCCAAACACTGTCACGAAGGCTATTCCAAAGTTTAGGAGCTAAATGTGAGAATGATCCACCGCCTTTAGTGGTTATTGCTATTCTAGGAACAACTAGAAGTCCACAGAGTTTTGAGATCTCGGGAAGCGGGACGGATTGTAGCGTGTTAGAAGACTGAATAGATAATTGGGAGCTAAACCATTTAGTGTTTTATAAGTAAGTAGCAGTATTTTGTAGTTGATTCGAAACTTGACAGGTAGCCAGTGTATGGAGGATAAAATTGGGGGTATATGTTCATATTTTCTGGACCTTGTGGGAACTCTGGCTGCTTCATTCTGGACAAACTGTAGCTTGTTTATTAATGATGCAGGACATCCACCTAGTAATGCATTAGAATAGTCCAGTCTGGAGGTCATGAAGGCATGGATGAGCTTCTCTGCCTCAGATAAAGATAACATGTTTCTTATCTTAGCAATATTTCTAAGGTGGAAGAAGGCTGTTTTGAAATCAGTTTTAAGCATACAGTAAAACCCCGTTGGACGAGCATAATTCGTTTGTGAATATTGCTCGTAGGTCCATTTGCTCGTATGTTCGAACTAGTTTTCCCCATCAGAATTAATGTAAAAGTGATTTAATCCGTTCCGAGCATTCGATTGCTTATTTCTGCACTTAAAAATTATTTGTGGCCTATTTTAACAAACAAATACACCACAAATTACCTTACGGTAAACATAATTTAACCCTAACCCTAACCCTAACCCTAACCCTTACTCATGTGGTAGTGGTTGATTGCGAGTGTGAGACGCACACTACGCTCGTACTTTTTCACTATTTCCTTTTTGGTTTCAATTGTAATTCTATTTACTTTCTTTTAATCAGCACCATCACTGATTTTCTTAAAAGATTTTTCAAGCTTTCTAGTGAAATAAAAATAGAACATTAAAAGAAAGTTACGTTTTTGCTGCACTGAACAACGAGAGTGACAGAGCGACACGAGATCAACTAAGCGACTGATGCTTCCCTCAGCCGAACGCAGGGAACTGGCAGCGTGGGTTTGCTTGTGCCTTCGAAATTTGCTCGCAAAATACGGTCAAATTTTGCGAGCAGGGTCGCTCGTATCTCCGTTTGTTAGTACTAATAGTTGCTCAGTACAATAGGGTTTTACTCTACACCTAAAATATTATTGCAGTATATTTTAAGTCTGTGGTACAAGTATCATGTTGCTTACTGCCACACAAACGGCTTAGCATCACACACTCACCTTGAAAAAGACCATAATTATATCATGTTTGAATTAAATATGTGAACGAACAACATCTAGGGTTACCAATCCTTCTCTCAGTAAAACCTATTTTACTGAAGTGATATCTGAGAAAAATGTCATGGTCATTCTGGCGTCAAAATAGCAGATAGTTTAGTTTTGTTGTATTTAGCCTTGCAATCCTAGTATCATATAGTAAACATAAACAAGTCTGTGTCAAGTTGACAAAACTGTTTGAGGCACATGTGTGTAATATATGTTAACTGATGGTGCAAGTATATTAGCTTTATCACTTTGTTAGCAACATTAGCTGTATAGCTGAAACAGTAAAAAAATTTTCTATGACTAAAATCTAAATAAAAATGCTATAAAATAAATATATTTTTTATTTTTTTCCCACTAATTTCACGCTTAAAATTGCTTCCGCCTCACTGTAAGGAATATGTTTTGTAGCCTTGAGAAGTTCTTAGTTGTAGCATTAAGGACAACTAAATGAAAAATAGCATGTTTTTAACGTTTGAGAAATTCTCAACACCATTGTTAAATACCATTGTATTCTTATAGACATAGTAGATAAAGATTAGAATTTATTATTACAATAATTTACTAAATAGTTTCTCAGTTCTCTGTAACCATTAGCTTTGTTAACTAGCCAACTAGCCAACTTGTTATTTAACTGTCTTTGCTGTATTTTTTTGCTGATTTTACAGCAAAGACAGTTAAAAGCTAATGGTTACAGAGAACTGAGAAACTATTTAGTAAATTCCTTAGCTACAAAAGATACCAATTTGGGAGAAATTTGGTTACCCCACTAGCCCGACTAGCGTATTATATAAAAACAACCTTAAACATGAAACCAACAAAATCCACGTTTTAAACATAAAAGGTTTTTTTTTACTGTCACTACTGTTCTGTTTGAAACACACACACACACACACACACACACACACACACACACACACACACACACACACACACACACACACACACACTTATCATGTCATTAGCATGTAAAATATATTAGCTATTTATCTTCATATTGTCTCTCACGTCTATCTTTTTGCTTATACACACGAATTGATTATACTACTTTAAATGTAGATAGAGCAACATGCAAATCCTAACCTTTTAATCAGTCAGTTTCAAATAAATATAGGCTGAATGATTTCTTCCTAGTTCTAGTACGTCAGAGGAGAAAAGAGCACAACTGAATAGCAATTAGTTTTTCGCATGAAATTTTCATTTGTAGGAGGTGTTGCATTTCAAAGAGCTTTTTGTATGTGACATTTATCACTTATTCATGAACTCCAACAATGCAGCGGTTTGTGGATGTGGTGCACAGACCAAAGTATTATTTTCTTTAAGGTAACGGTTAACAACACACACACACACATAGACACACACACAGACACAGAGAGAGAGAGAGAGAGAAAGAGAGAGAGAGAGAGAGAGAGAGAGAGAGAGAGAGAGAGCACCCGGGTGCACACCA
>MU551700.1:165546-247220 GCA_024362625.1 Silurus asotus
AGAGAGAGAGAGAGAGAGAGAGAGAGAGAGAGAGAGAGAGCACTCCGGTGTACAGCATCTGTTACCTGTTTTCCGGCTTATCAGTTTGTATTTAAATACACATTGGAATGTATAAAGGGTTCGTCACAACCAGAGATTGGAAGTAATGAAGTACAAATAGTTTGTTAATGAATTTAAGTGGATTTTTCTGGTATCAGTACTTTACTATTTATTTTTCAGACAACTTTTTACTTTCACTCGTTACAAATATCTGTACTTAATACTTCTTACATTTAAAAAACCATCATCGTTACTTTAGTTTGAATCTATTTGGTGCCATGATCAACAACTGTTTCCTATCATTGCACTTTTTCTTTTTAATTTACCACTGGTGTGTTATTTCCTGGCTATCACGCACCACAGATGTAGACTAGCCTACAAAGCTAACAATAACAATGAGCAGAAGGCAACAAGAAGTCTGGCGTTAAAGTGGATGAGACAGAGGAAGTCAGTGATGTAAACATGAGTGAGAACAAGGACATTTCTGATCATTTGATAATCATCATATTTTCTCTGCTTGTGTTCTATATGGTGTATGTTTAGCCAAACTTCTTTACTTTAAGTCTTCTAACCTCATAGTCGTCGAAGTTGCGCCAGCGCAACCGATATCCCATTGTTCTCATTTGTTAATGTTTAATAAAAAAATTGCATTATTATTGTAATAACGAGACACAAACACATCAATTGCTGCAAATCCCGGTTTATAAGGGTCCAGTGAACAACATGCCGTAAAGTATTTTTGCTTCAACCAAACAAGCAGTTATTCAAGAAGTTATTCTTTGTTTATTTCACAGAACTTTGGCTGGTGTTTCTTTGTGTATATTTCGGAATAACTTTCGCATAAAAATGCGACTGCTGGTAAAAAAAAAAAAAAAAACACGAATATGGCTGGTAGAATATAGTGTTACAAAACCACAAAATAAAAAATAATAAATTAAAATAAATTAAGTAAAAGAGGCTTTGTAGCTTGTGCTAACTGGACGTGTTTAAAAAAAAAAAAAGAGAAGAAAACAAGTAAAAAAATGGACAGTCAAAATATTTATCCATGGCACTTCATCAGCTCTAACTTATTATCTTTTTTTTAGCAATATCTACTTTGTTGATTGACAGTAAATCTCAAAGTGTCTTCCTTCCAAAGATATCTTAATGGTGTATGTAGCACATTTATATCAGGAACTGCTAACATCTAAATTGAGGTAGGACATTTCAGTTTTGAGTCCTAAAATTTAAGGGGTGAACCAGACATAGTCTCAGATAAATGTTTGTAGGAATCAGATTTTTCATGATATCTTAATTCAATTTAAAATATAAACTCATGAGACATGTGGCTTTTTAAACCAGTACTTTTCTGGATTGCTCCAGGACTGATTTAATGTATTTATATATAAAGAAAAAAAATTAAATTCAGGATTTATTTTTTCTATGGTACGTCATCATCTGTAACTTATTATCTTTTTGAGCAATATCAACAGTGAATAATGGACAGTAAAGCTCAATGTGTCTTCCTTTTAAAGATATTTAAATTGTGTATGTAGCCCACTTTTATCAGGAACTGTTAACATTTAAATTTAGGAAGGACATTTCAGCTGTGAGTCCCAAAATCCGTGCGAAGGCGAATAAAACATGAGTACTGGTATCTGTAATTTTACTTGAGTGAAGGGTGTGTGTACTTTTGCCATCTCTGGTCAAAAACAAAATTACTTGACAATTATTAATTTGAGTCCTTGGCTGAACTTATTGAAATTAATAATGGCTACTGGGAAAAGAAAAGACGATCAAACGTCTTTCAAACACTGTTTGCTTCTATTTCAAACCATCTCGTTTAAAAAATACTGTTTTTATTCCATGACAAATCAGTTTCACATTGAAAGAAACAGCACAAATAAGTATTTTTGACCAAATCAATATTTGTATGCATATTTTCCAACTCCAAGCTGTGATAAATGCTTATTAGATTTGAATATATCAGGTGATGTGTTTTTGTGTAATGAGGGAGGGTGTGGTCTAAGGAGAACAACACCCTATATCAAGGTGTTGATAATTATTAGGCAGCTTTATCTCCTCAGGCAAAATGAGACAAAAAAGAGATTTTAACTGACTCTGAAAAGCCAAAAATAATTTATTATTATTTTTTTTAAGTCTTTCAGAGGGATGCAGCACTCTTGAAATGAAGATATCGGGGCATCAAACATAACCATCAAATATTTTTTTAAATAGTCAACAAGTTTGCAAGAAATGTGTAAGAAAAAAAGATGCAAATTAACTGCCAAAGATTTGAGAAAAATCATACGTGAAGCTACCAGAAAGCCATGATCCTCCAGTGATGTCATATTCCAGAAATGCAACCTATCTAAAGTGCCCAGAAGTACAAGGTGTTCAGTGCTCAAATACATGGTCAGGGTCAGGAAGCATGAAACCTGACCACCACAGAACAAGACACATAAGTTGAAATGTCAAGACTGGGCCAAGAAACATCTAAAGGCAGATTATTCATAGGATCTATGGACTGATGAGATGAGAGTGACTTGTGATGGACCAGATGGATGGGTGCGTGGCTGGATCAATAATAGGTACAGAGTTCCACTTTGATTCAGCAAAGTAAATGTGGGGTACTGGTATGGGCTGGTATTGTTAAAGATGAGCTAGTTGGACTTGGGTTGAATATGGATTTAAAATTAACTCCCAAACCTACTGCCATTTTTTGGAAGACAGTTTCTTCAAGCAGTGGTAGAAAAAAAAGTATGCATCTTTAAATAAGACCATGGTATTTATGCAGGACCATGATTCATTGCATGCATTGAAGTACTTCACTATGTGGCTAGCGAGTAAAGGCATCGAAGATGAAAAAATAATCTCATGTCCCCCTTCCTCACTTGACCTAAACTCTACTGAGAACTTGTTGGTGCTTCATGAACGGCATTAGGAAAACAGTACACCTCTCTCAACAGTGTCTGGGAGGGTGTGGTTGCCGTTTCACAAAAAGTTGATTGTCAACAGATCAAGAAACTGACAGACTCTATGAATGGAAGGATTATGAATGTTATTGAAAAGAAGGGTGGCTGTATTGGTCACTGATTTATTTATTTTTTAAATGTCAGAAATGTTTAATTGTACGTTTTGAGTTTTTTGTTTCGTTCTTAGACAAACTGATGAAAAAGAACAAGTGAAAAAAAATGTCATTTAGTTGCATAATATTTCCGCACACTAATAGTTGCCTAATAATTGTGCACACTTGTGTCAAATGAATCGTATGTGGTGTTTTGAGCTTATGGGAAATATTGCGAGGTGTTCTAAAGTATCAGTATGTAATTATATTTGTTGAAGATTTCCATATGGAGAAATCTTTTAAACTGCAGATCTTTAATTAGGTTCCAGCTTAAACAGTGTTATGATGTAGGGTTTATTGTTAGGGCTATTATTATAGGGTTATGCTGAAAGAGAAAAAACGTGCTGACATCAGATGTTTGTCCGATTTATATATATTAAAATCTATAAAAATAATTCAAATTATTTAAATAATCAGAATCAGAATTTGGTGATGAAAGCTTCCAGTTGCACATTTTTTAAATAAAAGTTACATTAATGATAACAAGTAAAAAAAATTAATAATGTAAATATATTCACACTATTTTGTTGATCACCAATACTTTTGGAGTCAAACCTAAATTTATGAGAAGTTACTCAAGTTACACAACGGAAGTGATTAATCCAATGTGGCCACCCCCACACACACACACACAGACACACACACACACACACACACAGTGTAAGACACTATTGCCTTTGGCACATAAATCAACAATGGTTTACTGCAGAAGTCTAACTAATTAAATCATCATAAAAAAAATGTATGAAAACCTACACTGGCAGACACAACCACACCTATATTAAAAAAAACTCAGCTTACCAGGTAGCTCATTAACTTTTCCCTGTCAGATGTTCTCCTGCATTTATACCAGCCTCTTTGACACATTTGACCTCTGAACCTTGCAATGAGTGAGCCGAAACCCGATCATCCGGTTGCAATACAATGTGTGCGTTTTTCTCTGCAGACACCTTGGCTGCAGTGCTGACAGAAAGCCTCGGGCTTCTTATGTTCTCTTAAATGTAATCCTCTGGCAGATAAGAGACAACATCATGCAAACGAAACTGTCTGAAACACTTTGCAGCTCTAACGATCACATAAAGGTGTGCTGGTTGATGTCACTGTAATAATAGAGAGCTGGATTGAGACCTTAGACCTATCTGTGATGGCATGCTCCCATGGCACGGTTCATAAGTGTGTGTATTGTGAGTTTTGTGTGTTTACTTAAATTTACATTGAACAGCATTTTAATATGAAGTTTGACTTCTATTATATTTTATCAGCTTGATCATATGGCATCATCAGTTTAAATGTTTACATTTTGTAGCATTCACGTCTATACTCACCTTTGAATTATATACGTGTGCTATATATTGAGATTTTTTTCAATGCTAGCTGTCCATTTCTTTCCATTTTACTCGTATGCTAGCTTTACATTTTGTACATTTCAACATTATGCTAGCTTTGTATTTGTTATTTCAAGTCTACCCACATTTGAAATATGCCTATGGGTATCTATGTATCCTCATGTGACCTTGCTGCAAAGACTCCAGTCTAAAATAAGCTCAAACAAGTTTTGTTTTATCTACCATGCATTTTCATTCAAATCCATTCAAAGTACTTAAAATACAGGCGATAAGACCTGATGTCTGCGTAGGCGTGATGAGACGGTGCTGGTGATCGGCGAGGGATTTGTTTTGCTGCTATGCAAGTTTTCACATGATGCCGTGGTGTGAATACGAAATTGACCGAGTGGCTGTTGAGTCCTGGTTACATGTGTTTGCACGTCTTAATTGTATCTTCATCTCTCTTCTTACACAATACACTATTTATTTTCCCCTTAACTCAGCCCAAAGTGAAAATGGAAACCTTTTTGGTTATGCTGCTACTTGTGCGTACAGAAATATGGGAATCTCTGTTTTAAGTCCAATGTCTCAGTTTACCAGAAGTTTATCTGAAAAATTCATTCACATGTTTCCCTGATACAGAAAGGTGCAGGTGACCCTGAATCAATCGTAATGTTAAGCACGAGGAACATAGATGATACTTATTGATATACACTGGCTGTCTCTTCTGTTGTACATTTTTATACTTTATTACTGGTTTGCCCAAATTACAAAACAGTGAAATTAAATAAATAATGAAACATACTCTCTTATGTTTGTTTGTGCCTTTATTGCACTGTGATCACTTTCAATAGCACCCTTTCTGTGTTTATCTTCACACTTGCATGTTATACAGTATTATTTCAATTTTAATTCAACATTTTTGTTTGTGTATCGCTTCTTTATAAGTGTAAGTTTGTCCCTAATGAGCAAGGAAAAACTCACCTAAATGGTATAAGGAAGAAACCTTGAGAGGAACCAGACTCAAGAGGAAACCCATCCTCATCCGGGTGGCACCGAATGTCCATTTATTACAGCTAAACAATGTTGAGGTGTGCAGTGATTGGGATCAAATGCAAACTGTAGTCCTGAGTCAGTGTAGTCCTGTTTACATTAAGTACAGTCCAAGTCCAAATAATAATGTATACCCAGACCGTTGACGAGAAACTATCCCCAACTGCACAGAGTGGTTAGATGAAAACACCATCCTAAAGCAGGCTGGAACCAAGTGGGAAGATCCAAGGAAAGGAGAGGGTCAGGAACAGTGGTCACTGGTACCTCAGGAGCATGTATAACTCAACCGAGAGAGAGAGAGAGAGAGAGAGAGAGAGAGAGAGAGAGAGAGAGAGAGATGTGGATTATTAAGTATCCTTATTGTATAAAAGTTAAGGACACCGTGGAGTTGGGGATTCCGGCAAGACTCGCTATGGCAGCATAACTAAAAGAGAGAACCAGAAGGTAACACAGACATGAGGGATCTCTGGGATAAGAGACGCCACCACACCACCGTCAACAGACCCGAGTGATAGTGTGAGAGTGAGGGGACGACAGCATACAAATGTCCCATATTCACCAAACACACGATATCTATAATCCCTAAAGATCTGCTCCTTTACCTAATAAAAATCTACTGATAAAAGGCTTGACTAAATAAATGTTTTCAGTCTCGACTTGAACACTGAGACTGTGTTGGAAGGCTGTTCCATAACTGTGGTGCTTTATAAGAGAAAGATCTGCCCCCTGCTGTAGTCTTCATTATTTAAGGTACCAACAGATAGCCTGCACCTTTTGATCTAAGTAGACGTGAGGATCATACTGGTACAGAAGTTCACTCAGATACTGCGGTGTGAGACCGTTAGGCGATTTATACGTCGGTAGTAGTATTTTATAATCAATGCGAGATTTAATTGGGAGCAGTGTAGACTTATTAAAACAGAGGTGATGTGGTCATATTTTCTAGATCTAGTGAGGACTCTTGCTGCTGCATTCTGGACTAACTGAAGCTTATTATATACACTTACACCAAGACACTAAAGCATTAGAGTAGTCTAATCTCGATGTAACAAAAGCATAAACTAGTTTTTTTCTGCATCCTGTATAATCAATAATCACACCAAGGTCTTTGACTGCTGTACACACTAAGACAGAAACACCATCCAGAGATGCTACGTAATCTAACTGCAGGTGGTCCTAATAAAAGTACTACCATTTTATCCAAGTTGAGCAGAAGGAATTAATCAAGCATCCACTGTCTAATTTCCTTTACAAACTCAATATTTTTAAGATGATCTCTCTCATCCGGCTTTGCTAAAGCATACAACTGTGTTTTACCAGCATAGCAATGTTTATGTATAATTTCCCCCAGACGCGGCATATATAAAGAGAAAATGTATTATTGTAAATGTATTATTGTAATATATATATTGCACATTTGCACAATCACAATACTTTTATTGTATATTTATATATTTTATTAGATTTATATAATTCATTGTTATTTGCACATCTGGTTAGATGCTAACTGAATTTTATAGGCCCTGTACCTGTACTCTGCACAATGACAGTAAAGTTGAATCTAATCTAATCTAAATGTTTTGGGATAATCTTTCTCTTGAAGGCACCAGATAACAACCAATAACCCACTGAGGCTTCTGTGGTTGTGCTACTTTGCATGACTGCTAGCTGCAGTTTGTAATTTGGCGTACCAGTGTAGATTTATTCATTACTAGAGATTTAAAGCACTTTTGTACGTTGCTCTGGATAAGGGCGTCTGCTAAATGCCGCAAATGTAATGTAATGTAATGCAAGTACACCACAGGACAATTTCCCAAATAACACATTCGACATAACATAGAAATTTGCAGATTACCTTTAAACCTTCAGGACCCAGCCCGTCCAAGAACATGTTAATTGATTCAGAAACACCCTCAATGTTCTCCTGCTGATTCATGTCTATGGAGGTGTGTTCCCCTTATTCCATGATGTGATTGACGTGGTTAATACTTAAAGGCAATCATATACTAGTCTTGTGAAAAGAAATCTTTTGTTGGTAATCTTTCGATTTGTGGGAGTGCGCACAAAATTTGATCTCATCATTTAAGTAACCACTTATATTACTGGATGCTAATATGGCCTTTCACCTGCAAAAAAAACGTTCCCATTTCTGTGCTTGCAGGATTCTAATAAGCTACGCATCCCATAATAAGTGCTACAGTTACTGGGAAAGGTGGTAACAATAGTAAACTGTAAGGGATAAATGTACAAAGAATAGAAAATATACAACACAGATGGTAAAGTAATGCTAATATCATTGTGAATGATAAGAAGCATCCTTTATCTTTACACTTTTGAATTGTTACCATCTGGCTGGCGATATTGTGTTTTAGATTCACGAAAAACAGGTCCAAATTATCTTTGATAACCCAATTAAGCAATTAAATTGTTACATTCTTCTTTTCTAGACTGTAATTAAACACTGCCTAGTTTGGCTAAAGGCTAAACTGTGTTCCTAATGAGTGTACTACCCCTATAAACCCGTATTTCCTCAGGGCTTGTTAACGGTGACTATAGTAATGGGTTGTACTGTAATTTACTAGTGGCAGTACATTGTTGTTGTTTAAAAGTCTACTACTTGATATTTTGCCCTGCAGCAAGTCATAATTATGGGCCCCACCTTAGTAAATATCTCTGTATACCACAGCCTATGTGTGTTCAACGTTTCAGTGACATACTGTATACAGAGTCTTGGATATTTAACCATCATAACATAACTGCTTATTCCCAAACTGTTTCCATTTATACTCAGATTCTAGTAACACCAAACGACTTAAGTCATTTGTACAGTATATACAGTATACACGCTATATTAATACAGTATATACGCTACCGTATTATTCGGACTATAAGCCGCTACTTTTTTCCCACGTTTTGAACCCTGTGGCTTAAACAACGAAGCGGCTCATTTATGAATTTTTCCTGGGTTTTTCCCGGTTTCACAAACTTCAAGCCAAAAAACTGAACCCCATAACATTAGACCAATAAAATTTCCTAACGAAAACGAAAAAACTCACCTCACCTGTGTTCTGAGCTGCACGGCTTCGGGAGAAAAAACTTTCTTTTTAAATGCATGACGATGCCAAAAGATAAACTCCCGAGAGAAATAGTTGTGAAAGGAAGGAGGAAGACAGTAAACAATGACTTTCTTGGTAGGCTACTGTTTAGATACAAGCCGTTGTAACGCGTTGAGTCTGGGTGAAGGGAGAGCTCGCTAACTCCAGTTACAACAGAAATCATATAAGCACAGACAGGTTTCCAAAACTTGTGCTTTTTTATTATTCTTGGCAACAGCGTTATGGGTTAGTCAAAGAAACTTAGAACTGAACATCAGAAAATAATAAGGACATATTCCTCAGTCTTGCACACATGCAGTAATACCAGTGCAGTGCCAGGCTATTCTCAAAATACCGCTATGCTCCTAAAGGAAGTTTCAGTGTAGACAGGTGCGGCTTATTTATGTTCAAAATAAGAATATTTGTAAAATTCAGTGGGTGCGGCTTATATATGGATGCACTTAATAGTCCGGAAATTACAGTATATAAATACAGATCCATATCCATTCAATGTATAAGTATTAAGTTCTGGAAATTGCTTTAAGGCCAATGTCAGCATAGCATTGGTTAAAGTAGACCTTACTTGATAGATACAAATATGGTGCCTGTTTGGTTCAGTAGAACATGTCCATGTTTAGTAACCATATGGCTTTAGTTCAATCAGTCTTGGCTGATTGGCTACATTTTGTATTTTTGGCCAAACCATTTCACGAATCTGCAGTACTTGTTGGAAGGCCAAAAGATTCTGATAAACCCAGCGACCTCGATGTGTGGCCAGATGAAAAGGTGATCTGTGGCACATTCCAAACTAACTCTTTTGGCTTTTCTTCAGGAATGTGACAGAACGGCGATCTGCGAGAGATTTTCTTATGATGTCACGAAGCGAGGCATGCGACAAGACACAGAGCTGCATTCTCCGTCTGGCGAGTTTCTGTTTGCATAGCCTCTCCTTTGCTAACTGATAAAAACGGTTGCACGCCGGGGCAATGACTAATAATGACAGGGTTTCGGCATTTCAGCCCAATGACCTCATTAGGCCACTCTTAGAAAGGGACAAAGGCAAATGTGTGTGGAGTTCCTGCATGTGCTCTCATGATTTCATGCGTCTGGTTAATTTTAACAGATTATATTTAGGATCATATAACTAAGTCCTCAAAACCACAGGTGTGTGTGTGTATATATATATATATATATATATAGATATAGATGGATATAAAATATGTGGAAACCTGCTTCGTATGTTCTTTTTGAACAACCCATGTTTAGTCCTGACTTGCTTTTATAAAACCCTCCAATGTTCTGGGAAGGTGTTTCACTAGATTTTCGAGGGTGCTTGTGGAGATTTGTGCTCATTCAGCCACAGGGGTGTCAGCTACTGATATATATGAGGTGAGGAGTCCTGGGGTGCAGTCAGCGTTCGCATTCATCCCAAATGTGTTCAGTAAACGTTGAGGTCAGAGTGCTATAGTAGGCCACTTAAAATCTTCCACTTCAACCCATGTATCTTTATGGAGCTGGATTTGTGCACAGTGGCATTGTCATACTGGAACAGGTTTGGTCTCTTACCGCATACAAAGACATCCTATGTACTCTGTGTTCTTCCAACTTTGTGGTAACAGTTTGTGGACAAACCTAATATGACTGAAAAAGTCAGGTGTCTCATTTGCATTGCCTACATAATATATTGTTAGATTTTTATCATGCCCAAACAAAACTTAATTCTTGGAGAGGTTTTCCATACCACCTGCGATTCCCGTAAGCCTTTCTGAATTTCTATAGACAGAAACAGTGTGAAAACCGTCTTAACACTAACATATAAACTGTATTTATTTGTATTGCGCTTTTAACAATGAACATTGTCTCAAAGCAGCTTTACACAGATAATCTGGTGATAAAAAACTAATATGTTTTTTATAAGTGTAAGTTTGTCCCTGATGAGTGAGCCGGTGGAGACTGTGGTGAAGGAAAAACTCCCCGAGATGGCATAAAGAAGAAACCTTAAGAGGAACCAGACTCGAGAGGAAACCCATCCTCATCTGGGTTGCACAGAATGTCCATTTATCACAGATAAACAATGTTGAGTTGCAGTGATGTTGATTAGAAGCAAACTGTAGTCCTGAGTCAGTGTAGCAGACTGTTGACATTAACTCCAGTCCAAATCCCTCCTTCCATGCCTCCATGTTGGAGATTTATTCCAGGTAAAAGGAAAACTGAACCAACATGGCTTCCATTCTAGATACATACTGTATTATGAACTATCAGAGAATGGCATATTATTGAATTTAGCTACAGGAACTCCTCTATTGGATTGGACCACAGGGTACAGCCTGCGCTTCTCACGTGCATCAACACGTCTCTCATGACACTGTCTCAGGTTCACCACTGTTCCTTCCTTGAAGCACTTTCAATAGATACTGAGCATTGCAGACCAGGAACATCCCACAAGAGCTGTTTTAGAGATGCTCTGACCCAGACGTCTAGACATCACAATTTGGCCCTCGTCAAACTCCCTCAAATCCTTACGCTCGCCCATTTACTGCTTGCAGGTGTGAATATTTATGCAGTCATACCTTTTTATTTTAATTTTTTTATATTGTAAATAATTTTGGAAAACATATAGATTTTCTCATTTCCATTAATTCCATTCCAGTTAGACACTAACTGTCTATTAAGTACATTTCAGTTTCAAGTGAATGCATGGATCACCATTTTGAGTGCGTGTGTGTTGTGTGTACATGTGTGTTTGTGTTTGTATATGTCAGTACCAGGATAAGGAGTGTGTGTGTGTGTGTGTGTGTGTGTTCAACGAAAATCAGGCATACCTGTCATTATCAGGCTGTGTAAGAAGCAGCAGGTCGGGTCCAAACCTTCCCCCCCTTATTTAATGCTTTCTTAAAGCTAGCATGCTTTGTTGACCTTTCACCTTTGCTAAGTTGTCCAGGAAAACAGGTGTCAGAGCTCCGTCAGCTGTCCAGTAAAGTGCCTTTTAGTTGCTGATTTGTTCCAGCAGCTGTAGAAATCTATCATAATGTGAGCCACACATCTGCCTGAACTAATTAACACATGCTACACACAATAATAAAAGCAGGAACACAGTATTCTAGGCTGAGATCAAGAACTCCCTCGAATGCATTGAAACTCTATTCTATTTTTAACCACAGTGTTTTTTTTATACTGAAAGAGCTCCAACTAGAACTGCTTCCAAAAGCAAAGATCTTTTAACTACCAAAAAACATACAGGAATCCAATGGGAACTTGGTGGAATTGCTCATTTCATACAAGACTGGAAATCTGAAACAACATACGTCTGCAACGAATTGTGAAATATGATATCAGGCCTGAATTAACCAGAGGCCTGTTGCTATAAATATGCATCTTGAAGGTTCTACTGCTTGTAGTTGTGTTCATCCCCTTACATAAAAAAATCATGAAAGTAACACACTGATATGTGACAGGAATTGAACAGTGGCTTGAACAAAATCTAACAAAATGTTCTACTTTAGGGAGGGTTCCAAGTAGAACTGCTCAAGATCCCTCGAGGAACCTCTCAAGAATGCATGATATACAGGGTCGGTAAAAATTAACTAGGAAATATTTGATGGCTAATGGGAAATATTTAACCCCCACATTTTGCTCTTGTGTGTGGTTAGACCAGAATTTTCCAGGACGTTGGCTGGGATGACACAGACTTTATGAATGCCTCCAAGAAGTCCAGATCTCACTCGTTGTGATTTTTTTCCTGTGGGGCTACACAAAGGAGGAGGTGTCACTGGGGGACATGGAGGCAAGGAACAGATTGAGGAGGTTCTCTGCAATATCCCAAATGACTTGCTTCAGAAGACTGTGCATTCCATTCTCGGCCTTCTGAGGAAACTGGTTGACGCCACTAACGCCTAAGATAAAATTTCAACATTTGCTTTCGGTGTTCTATGTAATAAAAAAAAGTACATGGACAATTTGTTTCAATACATTTGTATAAGAAATATGGATTTTATTACCAATTTTTAATGCCTAATTACTTTTTACCCACCCTGTACATTTATGGCATTTGTCAGATGCCCTTATCCAGAGCGACTTACAGTTATCTCAGGTATACAGCTGAGCTGAGCAATTGAGGGTTAAGGGCCTTGCTCAAGGGCCCAGCCATGACAGTTTGGTGAAGCTAGGATTTTAACCCATGACCTAGGGCTAGCCCTATATAGGAAAAATTTGAAGTGACAAAATATGATTCAAACTAAATTTCTGTTTGAAACTTGATTCAGACTCATTTATGTCCATTTAAAAACCATTATTGGCTCTTCTGATGGTACACACACTATATTGCCAAATGTTTGCGGACGCCTGGTCATAAGTTTGGCATGTGCTTTTAGAGCATCGCATTCCATATTTAGTCCCAAATTACTCTTACGATTCCCTTCACTCTTCTGGAAAGATGTTCAATGCAATTTTGGTTTGGGCTTGTGGACATTTGATGTAGATCAGGTGAGGAGGCCTGTGGTGCAGTTAGCATTCCAGTTCATCCAGTGTTAAGTAGGGTTTGTGTTCAGAGCTTATGGCAGGAGATCTTCCACTCCAAACTATGTAAAGCACAAACATTGGTTACGGCTAAATGTTCATTTTGAAAGACCTGACTGGTTTAACCAATTCAGGAATATCATACACACAGCCTAGCTTCCCACTGCCTCGATGTGGTTCCACCAGTCATTCTAGAGCTCCATCATATCATTAGATTTATGTGATTATGTAGAAATTTGACTACATGTAACCGCAGAGTAGTGTACTCTGTACTGGATGTGCTATATGAATTTCTACTCATCTACTGTGTGCACGTGATGAGACACAGTTTCAGATTTCTATTTTTAAGTAGAAGTATGGACACAGCCTCTATCCATCCTCCTGCCACAGGCTTAAGGAATCTATTGTGTTTATGTTCCTGCCCTGCATCCACCCTGTGAAAAAGGCCTCAGCCTTTAATCAGTGCCACCAAGCCGTAGCTGCAGCACAGCAGATGGATAAAAAAGTTTTCCGTTCAAGTCTTCCTTCTCAGAAACCATAAAAGCTGCATGTTGTGTAATTTCATGTTTCACATATTCGGAAAATTGTCCTTTGAGTAAGCGTAGACACGAGCGAGAGACGTAGCGTGTTGTAGCGCTGCACCTATCAATTCAGAAGCATTGAACTGTGCTAGTTCTTGTGCCGTTTTTCAGAACGTACAAGCTCAAGCATGCTCCGAGGACAATCCGAGCCAAGCACCTGCGGCTGTGAATTTGAAAAAAATGGGTTATCGGAATATGGCAGTGGAAGCTTTGAAGCTTTAAGGAGGCGTTTGTCATTTTTAAATCAACACTTTTTTATAATAATTTGAAGTTCTGAGGAAGCTGTCAATAAAATGTTTTGTCAGAGGAAAAACTCCAGTCTCTTTGCAGCCTCAGGCTTAAAAAAAAAAAAAAAAAAGCACATGACCCCCCCCCAAAACAAACATTCAGTCAGAACAATTACACATTTCTAGTTGCTTGTTGATTCATAGAGCCTTTAAAGAGGTAAACCCATGACCTCATTTCCATAATGAGAACATTAGTAGCTAATATATCACTCAACACACCCTTCAGTTCATCTTAAAATATTTATTTATGTACTTATTTGCTTTTCTATTTATTCGCATGTCTTTTTTTTTTCTTTTAGGATAAATTGATGTATTAACTCTAATTTATTTATAAAGTGCATGTCAAAAAGTCTTTATATGATTTTAAGAGACGTGTTTGTTAATTTAGTTTCTATGCAACAATCATGGTAAAAGGCAAAAACAGACAAGAATTGAAAAGTGAATGACTGAAAGTAAGTTCTTTTGACAGATGATGTAATATTTTGGCTTTAACCAAAGAATTGCCTCACACCCACAGTCTTGACTTGGTGTTGGCAGCTTAATGGTTTGGGGTTGTTCTGGTGCAGGGAAAGTTGGAGATTCAATTAAATTTTTATAATAATTTTTATTTGTATTGTGCTTTTAACAATGAACATTGTCTCAAAGCAGCTTTACACAGATAACCTGGTGATGAAAAATGAATATGTTCTTTATGAGTGTAAGTTTGTCCCTGATGAGGGAGTCAGTGGCGACTGTGGCGAGGAAAAACTCCCCGAGATGTCATAAGGAAGAAACCATGAGAGGAACCAGACTTGAAAAGAAACCCATCCTCATCTGGGTTGCACCGAATGTCCATTAATTACAGATAAACAATGTTGAGGTACAGTGATGGTGATCAGAAGCAAACTGTAGTCCTGAGTCAGTGTAGCAGACTGTTGACATCAACAGCAGTCCAAATCCATCCTTCCATGCCTCCATCTGGAGATACGTGTTTGTTAATTTAGTTTCTATGCAACAATCATGGTAAAAGGCAAAAACAGACAAGAATTGATCCTCATCTGGGTTGCACCGAATGTCCATTAATTACAGATAAACAATGTTGAGGTACAGTGATGGTGATCAGAAGCAAACTGTAGTCCTGAGTCAGTGTAGCAGACTGTTGACATCAACAGCAGTCCAAATCCATCCTTCCATGCCTCCATCTGGAGATTTATTCCAGGTGACAGGAAAACTGAACCAACATGGCTTCCATACTAGATACATACTGTATTATGGACTATCAGAGAATGGCATATTATTGAATGTCTCACTGTAGTCCCTACATACACCCTGTTCACACTGTACAGTCTTTAACTTTTATGTAGCAATAAATTCTTGTTTTTCTTTTCCTGTAATCCCTCTACCCTCCTCTCTCCAGTTAAACATGCTCCTGAGGTACCAGTGACATTTCTTCTCTTCAGACCCTCCTGATTCATCCCGATATCCTACCTCTTTAATTGGCGATCCCTCTGTACAGCTTGGGATGGTTGCATATGAACAGCCTAAAGATCCATGAAGTTACTGAGCAACTCAAGAGCTATGAGGATGGATTTGGATTGTAATGAATATAAACAGTCTGCTCCAATGGCTCAGGACTGCATGAGGAGTTCTGCGTTTAATCGTGCGTCATTGAACAGCACATCTCATCAATAATAAATAAATAGATTCACCCACTAATAGGTGCCATGATGAAGAGATAATCAGTGTTATTCACTTCACCTGTTATAATGTTATGCCTGATCGTTGTAAACTTCAGCCTGAGGATGACTGAGCTTTCCTACAACCTTACTACAATATTTTCAGTTGTACAAACGCTTGTGTGAACACTGTACTAAAAACATCATTAGACCGAACGTTATTACACCCTACAAGAACCCTGCAATCAAGGCAACAACCATTCGATCTTTTAAAACAATGTTATTATTAAATATTGTGCACTTGCAGTGGTTAAATGTGGGTGAAGCGAAGGCAGATTTCACTCAGCAGCTTGAACACAGCGACATCTATTGACTTTTCTGTGTAACTGCAACAGTTTAAATTACGATAATTTTAAAAAAAGCACACACACAAACACACAACAGTTTCAGTTTATTCTGGTTTATTTACTGAAAACCCAGACGAAGTTATTGGTTTATTTACGTGTTCCTGTTTCTCTCGAACAGGTCGGGAAGAATGAAAAAAAAAAAAAAACTGAACTGAAAAAAACTAATGAATGTACATTTTTCTGTAATAGGTAAACTAAAAAAAAAAAAAACTAAAAATGTGGAACACTCTGATATGCAGACAGACTAATGTGTGTGTGTGTGTGTGTGTGTGTGTGTGTGTGTGTGTGTGTGTGTGTGTGTGTGCGCGCGTGTGCATGTGTGTGAATAAGCATACATTTTCTACCCCAAAACACTTTGTGGTTACACAGATAAAGACTGGGACTGAAAGATGGAGAAAAAGAAAACGAGTATAGAAGTACAGAAGAAAGTTTAGGAGATGAAGGGAAAGTTTAATAAGTGTTTTAAAATCAGGAAAGGGTCGCTTCTCGCTGTGTATATGACTACATTGTTTTTCCATCATGGTAGAAATTGCAGAGGGAGTTTTGACACTCGATCTTGCCTTGTACTTCATCCTCCGATTCGTTCGCACTTCTCTCGGTCTCGGTGTCACTCGTTCGAGCGTTCACCGTTTTTTAGGCGGAGCGGCTGTGCGGGGCGGAGTCACGGGACGCCCCGAGTTCATCCCGCCGTACTGGTACTTAGCCTTCTTCTCTGAAGGCTTCAGGATCTGGATTCAGGATAAGAGGGAATGAAATGATGATGAGTGGTTTATTTGCTGGGTTTTTTTGCAATATTGTGCAAAGAATCTCCAAAAACTGATAGTCCCCAAGTTACGATGGTTCAATGTACGATATCTCGAACTTATGATGACGATACGGATATATATATATATATATATATATATATACTCATATATATATATATATATATATAATTTCCGGACAATAAAGTGCATCCAAATATAAGCCGCACCCTCTGAATTTGACAAAGATTTTATTTCTGAACATAAATACGCCGCACCTGTCTATAAGCCGCACCTGTCTATAAGCCTGTCTACACTGAAACTAATGAACTTTACACAGGCTTTAATGAAAGACAGTGTCTGTTACACGGCTTGTATCTAAACAGTGGCCTACCAAAAAAGTCATTGTTCACTGTCTTCCTCCTTCCTTTCACAACTATTTATCTCGGGAGTTTTTCTTTTGGCATCGTCGTGCGTTTAAAAATCACCATCGGTGAAGCTTTTCTCCTGATGCCGTGCAGCTCACTTTAAAGATTAGTTTATCGCAACATACAGTCATACTTCTCACGTGATTACTTTCGGCTCTAAACGAACTCCGTGAGTGTGGGTATGAGTCTGCGTGTTGTACCTGGAAGGAACACATAAGCGTTTCGTCCACACTCATCATGCCGCCGGCGTTATCGAACTCCCCACTTTAAAGATTAGTTTATCGCAACATACAGTCATACTTCTCACGTGATTACTTTCGGCTCTAAACGAACTCCGTGAGTGTGGGTATGAGTCTGCGTGTTGTACCTGGAAGGAACACATAAGCGTTTCGTCCACACTCATCATGCCGCCGGCGTTATCGAACTCCCCGCAGTAGTTCGGGGCAGAAAACAGAGTGACCAGCTGTCTCTTGGCAAAGAACTCATATCCATCCTCTACCACCTGCCAGGACACACACACATAAATAAGGTATAAGGCATTGCGCAACATAGCTTCAACAAAGGAGCAGGATCTCAACCTCCACCATGTCAAATATTGTGAAGTAATAAAAAAAAATAAGCAGCATTTGTGTCATGTGGTGTTTTTTGAAAGTTTAAAATGAAGAGTGGTCACCTGGTGCGCTCTGCAGATGAGATCGAGATCGTGACGGTTGAGGAACTTGCTGACTACGTCGGCACCGAAAGTGAAGGATACACCTCGGTCGTTCTCTCCCCAGCCTTGAACGTCTTTATCCGGGTCGGACCACAGCAGGTCGCACAGCAGCCCTGCACAAAAATATTAGAGGTTGACCGATTAATCGGTATCGCAGATTAATAGATAGCGATAGCTGGAAATACTATCAGCCAAAATCCATACCGATAGTTTTTCCGGCTTCTGGTACGCAGTCGTTACGAGAGCGGCCCCTAGAGGCAAACTAGTGACACTACGTGCTGCTTGTTATAACATGCGAGATGATCTGCTGCCTGGAGAGCGCTATCATATATGAATTATTTATGATGTAATTATATTAATTTATTCATATATTCATATATATTTAATTTAGCACATTCTCATGATTCGGTACTGTTTTTTTAAACCTTTAGTACTATTTTTTTATAGGGTGTGTTTTTATACAGGATCCATCAGTTGATTAATCTGTTTATGACAAGTTTGATTTATCCGTTTGGTATCGGAAAAATTCCACGATCTGTATCGGTCGACCTCATAGAAAATTACATCGTTATGCCATTGTGCCGTTCAGTTTTTGTCGAGTTCTTATTCACGCAGCTTGGACAAATCATTATGCGCTTGCTGAAACATGTTCTTGTTTTTATTAATGGACTTTTTAAAACAATAAATGTAAAAATTTCACGAGTTTAAAATCTTAAAAGAAAATTCCAAATCTTTAAAATCCCCGCTTTTAGGGGGAGTAGGTACCCGTGTCGGGGACGTCTGTAGGCCTCATGATCCGTCTGATCTGCTCCATGGACTGCAGGTCAGGGGACAGCCCTGTGGAAGAGGCGAGGATGCAGAATCAGTCACAACCATTAAATCAATAAAAAAAAAAAATTGGTTATACAGAATCTTCTGAGCTCTATACTGTATATATCATTATTTAAAATGTAGGTGTTTTTTAAGGTGAACGCCTTAGCAAATTGCAGGCGTGACTAAAAATCATTGACGGTTTCCAATTAAACCCACCTCCATGGCAGCAGAATATTTTTTCATCGACAATGGCGGCAATCGGGAGACAGTTGAAACAGTCGGTGAACGTCTTCCAAAGTTTGATGTTGAACCTGCGCTTGCCTGAAACGGCACAAAAGAAATGATAATCGCATACATCATATAGAATGTGACTGTCCACCAGGTGGCTCTATTGTGCGCAAAAAAAAAAAAAAAACGTATCTCCGAACTGAGTACAAGAGAGAAAAAATTAACAGAATGAAGCTGGTATTAAGGTTTGGAGATGTGTCTGTGTGCTTACACTCATCGTAGAAGCCATAAATGCGGTTGATGGAGGCGCACTCGTGGTTTCCTCGCAGCAGGAAGAAGTTCTCTGGGTATTTGATCTTGTAGGCCAGCAGGAGGCAGATGGTCTCCAGAGACTGCTTTCCTCGATCCACGTAATCGCCCAGGAAGAGGTAGTTCGCCTCTGGGGGGAATCCGCCGTACTCGAACAACCTCAGCAGATCTGTGTACTGACCGTGTATGTCGCCTGTACACACGACAGGACAGGAAAGAGATGATTAAAATAAGCCAGGGTTTGGGTGGGGGTGGGGTGGATGGGGGTGGGGGTGAGACAAGACAAAGATAGAGACAGAAAGACAGTAGGCTGTGTCTGGGGGAGTGAGCTGAATATGAATAAAGGTGTCTGCCAGTCGAGTCAATAGAGTCTGTGTACTCCAGAATCTGTGAGCTACTGCACTCTTTGGACGTATTGTATTTGAGGATTCCGTACAATACGTCTAGACAAAAGTCAATTTCTCCCGGGAACATTATGGCTACGGAACTTTCACAGAAAACAAAGATATTGTTATTCGTATCCAGTGTTTCATTTTTCATTATGTGGAAAATGTCATATTTCTGGATTTTATATATATATATATTGGGTGTGTTTTCTCACGATCAAATACAACAATCACAACACCAACATGAAACACTGATTCAGAGATTTATGTCTCCAGTGTAATAAAGAATTGCAAGACGAAAAAAAGCTAAATCGTAATGACACTATTTTGACTGATTATATCATCACCTTTGGTCAGTACTACACCTGAAAGCCCTCAGGAAATTACATGAAGCCATGAATACCAACCGCAGATTTTGAGCGGGGCCTCCAGCTCCAACAGAATGGGCTGACTCAGGAAGATCTCTCGGGATTTAATGCACAGCCCTCGCACCTCCGCCTCCGTCATCTGCACAATCTTTCCTGGGCGACATCCTCGTACTGAGAGAGAGAGAGAGAGAGAGAGAGAGAGAGAGAGAGAGAGAGAGAGAGAGAGGCAAAGAATTCATATCAAAGATGACAGTACAGGCCATGAGTGTTAATCGAAATATATTTTTAACATTAGTCTTCATTAAAAGCGTCTGGGAATTAAACTCTCGATTCTGATTGGCTGGAGGGTGTTGATTTACGTTTTATAGCTGCAGCTCTGGTGGGAACTCCAATTTCGTCAAACAAGTCATTAACTTGTAGAGTTAGATCAAACAATTATAGTTTGTTTAGAAGAGGTGCCAGGAGAAAGCCTCAAGATGAACATGGTCGAACGGAAGTTTGTCGCATCTAAACAATGTCTTTTAAACACACAAGACTAAAGTGAAGATGTCTGGCCACAATGCACAGCACCACATGCTTTCATTTATTGCTTTACTATGTGTGTGTGTGTGTGTTTCGGTTGTGGCCTTAAAGTTTTAGCCAGATTTTCAGAATTTGAAGAACGTTCGCTTCAAAACAATGAGGTCTAATGATCCCACATGGGGCCATAGTTACAGCACTCTGTACTTTTCCATCATGAATTTATTTATTTATTGATTTTTTCTCCACACTTCCAGTGTGACATCACAAAATTGACACCTTTTATTAAACATCGTTTCCAACAACTCTGAACCCTGCGATGTTTTCATCGAGGTTGAAGGTGTTCAGATCGAGGCTCACAGAGAGCTGCTCTCTGAATTGAGCCCATACTTTAGGTAAAGAACGAGGACATCTCAGGATATGTTACTGAATAGAAAAAGATGAGAGTGAACTATTTAACCCAGTATCATGGTAGATTCCAATCCCAAATTGTATCTATTCACACTTATTATGATTTGCTTGATTGGCAAAGTTTTCACTTATAATAAGCCTCATTGTCTTTACTCTGTATCAGGAATGTTTTATTCCCTGGACTTACGATTATACATTTATACATATATTTATACATTACATACACTAATAAGGTCAATGTACTATAGTGGCCATATGTCACATTCAGCAATCATCAACATACAGAGGTGAATCTGAGAACCATTATGATGATGTCAGCTAAACCAGCGGTCCCCAAACTTTTTTTGCTCCGAGCAGCCTCTTTAAGAAGGTAGCGGATGGAGGTAAGACATGTGACCGAGGCATCATGACATGCATCAAGAGTCAATCAGACAGATGTGGTGGTGAAAATCCGACAATTTTCAGATAATAAATAAAACAGAAATAATGTAAGCAAAATGAAGCAAAAGCATGTGTCAACTTCTCTAAATCTCAGCAAGTGATGCAAGTTGATGGGCAAACTTCCTGAACACTCGGCCTTAAGAGGCAACGCTGCTGTTTGGGTTGGAGTGGAAGATTTTAAATAACCTGCTTTAGACCTCAACCCTACTGTAAAAAAGTTTTAGACGGGTGAGTGTTAGCACAAAGCCAAGGAGGGTTTACAAACAAGTTAATGCTTATTATTGTACAGTGAGGAAGATTAATCACAAGAAGAAACAGACAGATGCCAATCTCCCCACTAGGGGACATCCCAGGCATGGGCGTAAATTTCATTTAACAGTGGGGGGGGGGGGGGGGGACGGGACACAAATTCAAGCAATTTTTGAAGGGGACACAAATAATACAGTCAAATTGTACTTATGAAGACACAGTGTCCCCACAGTGAAACACTTTATCATTATTATTGTAGCATTGAGACTGCGTCATTATGGTTATTTTTTAAAGTTTCTTAGGTTCAATGACAAAGCAAAACAGGGAATTTTAAAAAATTAAAATTTTTATTTAAAATTAGGACACTTAAGAACAGAATAGAAATTGATTGTACAAATAAATACAGTGTGGTCAGTTTAGATGGAGCACAGTGCTCATTTAGTAATGCACAGATAAACAATATGCTAATTGTGTGTTAATGTTAAATTAATATTATACCAATTCATCCCAAATAAAACCCTGCATAGGAAACGGCTTTTGTGTGTTAGTGTCAGTGCACTATGCTACAAGCTATTGTAAACAAGCTAACGTTCACTAGATAAGTCATATTTTAATCTCTAATAAAGCAGATTTATGGAAAATTACATCGCTAATCAGCATTGTTGCCGCAACTAATTTATAAATAAGTCTGCATCAACTACATTAAAGAGAATCGCTTTATTTAAAGTGAATAAAATACCCTAGTTAATAGAGTTGAACATTAATTGGGCCGCAGACACACACCTGACCCGTGTGAGTAGAGTAGGTGAGATGAACTGGGAAAGCAGGCAGTGGGTCAAACCACTGTGAGGAAGGGGAGGGGGGTTTGGACTCAACTGTTTCCAAATGCATTTTTTGCAGGGGGGTTTTCTGCTCACACAATTATTTAGGTATATATATACATATATTTTTTTTTTACAAGAGTGCAATATTTTATTATTTTTTTTTTTTTTAGGGGGACAATCCTAGGATGGGGGGGGGGGGCATGTCCCCTCCGTCCCCCCTGGGATTTTTGCCCATGATCCCAGGAAATTCAACCCAAAGTCAGACCTGCAATACTCCACCACATGCTTTCATTTATTGCTTTACCATTTTTATTTGTTTCTTAAAGTTAAAGTTTTAGCCAGATTTTCAGAATTTGAAGAACGTTCACTTTAAAACAATGAGGTCTAACGATCCCACATGGGGCCATAGTTACACACTGAACTTTCCCATTATGTAGTGTTTTTTTGTTTTTTTTTCTCCACTGTGACATCACAGAATGTACACCTTTTATTAATCAGCTGCATCGTTTTCACCTCATTCTCACACCGACTTTTGACGAGGAAAGAAGCAACAGCAACTATGGCGTATTACTCCAACAACTCTGAACCCTGCAATGTTTTCATCGAGGTTGAAGGTGTTCAGATCGAGGCTCACAGAGAGGTGCTCTCTGAATTGAGCCCATACTTTAGGTAAAGAACGAGGGCATCTCAGGATATGTTATTGAGTAGAAAAAGACGAACTATTTAATTGTTTAACCCAGTATCATGGTAGATTCCAATCCCAAATTGTATCTATTCACACTTATTGTGATTTGCTTGATTGGCAAGTTTTCACTTATAATTAGCCTCATTGTCTTTACTCTGTATCAGGAATGTTTTATTCCCTGGACTTACAATTACCGTAATTTCCGGACTATAAAGCGCACCCATATATAAGCCGCACCCACTGAATTAGACAAAGATTTTTATTTTAAACATAAATAAGCCGCACCTATAAACCTGTCTACACTAATGAACTTTACACAGGATTTAACGAAAGACAGTGTCTGTTACACGGAGAAACGGTGAAATATGTTGTGGCTCCTTTAAGAGCAGAGCGGCATTTTGGGAATTACTGCATGTGTGCAAGACCGAGGAATATGTCCTTATTATTTTCTGCTGCTCATTTCTAAGTTTCTTTGACTAAACCGTAACGCTGTTGCCAAGAAAAATAAAAAAGCACAAGTTTTGGAAACCTGTCTGTGCTTATATGATTTCTGTTGCAACTGGAGTTAGTGAGCTCTCCCTTCACCCAGACTCAACACGTTACCACGGCTTGTATCTAAACAGTAGCCTACCAAGAAAGTCATTGTTTACCGTCTTCCTACTTCCTTTCACAACTATTTCTCTCGGGAGTTTATCTTTTGTCATCGTCGTGCGTTAAAAAAAACTCCATCGGTGGAAGTTTTTTCTCCCGATGCCGTGCAGCTCAGAACACAGGTGAGGTGCGTGTTTTCGTTTGGAAATTTAATTGGTCTAATATTATGGGGTTCAGTTTTTTGGCTTGAAGTTTGTGAAACCGGGAAAAATCCATAAATTAGCCGCTTCCTTGTTTACGCCACGGGGTTCAAAATGTGGGCAAAAAAGTAGTGGCTTATAGTCCGAAAAATACGGTACACACTACATTTTATTTTTTTACTGGGAAGCTTCAATGTGCCAAATCACCAAATCCTGTTCATATTGTACGCATGACATTTTCTTTTTCGTCTTCTTTATTTTCTAGTGTACTGTTTTCAAACCGGACCCCAAGCAAGCCTGTGTACCACATCCCTGGTGTGGCTCCAAACATAATGCAATCCCTCATCCAGTACGCTTACTCCAACACAATAAATATCACAGAATTAAACGTGAAGGACCTCTTGGTGGCAGCTGATTATCTGCTCGTGAGTGACGTTGTTCAACGCTGCTGCACATTTCTGGAGAAACGAGTATGCCTGGAGAACTGCAGTGAAATGTTACAGCTTGCTGACATGTTCTTTCTTAGCGAGCTGCGTAAAAAGTCTTTGAGTATAATTAACGAGAACTCATTCAGCAACACAGATGATCTGAGCACCAGAGAAGTTGCACAGAAACCATCAAAAGCCATACACACTGAGTGATTCATAATATAATCAGTGATCAATCCAAATAAGAGTGTCTGTCTATCTGTCTATCTATAAAATAAAATAAATACTTATACATATTTATATTATACACACACTCACCAATCAGGCATAACATTATGACCCCTGAACCAGTAATTAATTGATTATCTCATCATCATGGCACCTGTTAGTGGGTGGGATATACCAAGCAACAAGTGAACATTTTTGTCCTCAAAGTTGACGTGTTACAAGCTGGAAAAATGGGCGAGGGTAAGGATTTGAGCGAAATCAAGGTCAGAGCATCTCCGAAACTGCAGCTCTTGTGGGATGTTCCTGGTCTGCAGTGGTCAGTATCTATCAAAAGTGCTTCAAGGAAGGAACGGTGGTAAAACGGTGACAGGGTCATGGGAGGTCGAGGCTCTTTGATGCACGTGAGGAGCGTAGGCTGGACCGTGTGGTCCGATCCGACAGACGAGCTGAAGTCATGAATGAAGGGACAGACTACGGGACAGTCGCACTGGATCTGTTCTGTTGTGACTCGCGGGCATCAGCTCGATTACGGATTCAATTTCACTGTTGTGGTTTTGAGCGAATGATTATGCATTTGTAAACCAAGGCGTATTTTTTCTTTTTTCTTTATCACGCCTGTTAGTTTGCTGCGTTTCTCAGATTCCATTCTCTTTTATAGCATTTAACACTAACTTATTCGTTTTCAAGCGTGATTTACTGCGGCTTTACTGCGTCCAAACGCTTGTTTTCAATGTTTGTGTATGTAATTTTCTTGTGTATACTTGTGGATTAAATTAATTATATATTTTAGATCTTCACAACTGCACAAAATGGCTTTGCATTTGAAACAAAAAATTGTCAAAACAATGTTGTATTGATTTTATACTGATGTTTTTAAACATTGTTGTCTAGTGGCTTATTAGCAGCTGGAATTTAGTTCTCAGCTCAAAGGCTGGTGAGTAAATCAGAAGATTTATCTTGTGATGATCTCGTGGATTTTTGAGTTGAACTTGTAGTCCAGGTGATTTTAGTTCTTCACATGTTCATGGATTATGATGTACAATTATTTAATTCATGTCAGGGTTTGCCAACTATTTTCCTAATTGTGCTGAATATATTTTATCTGCTTTATTATTAAATTTACTACTTAAGTTGTACAGAGACCAGCATCTCATCCCAGGATATGGTTCTGTCCAAACTAAGTACCCAAAAGCTACCAGTCTTAAAGCTGTTATAATTATTATTATAATATATAATGCTAATTGACTAGTCACTCAAAATGACTTAATCTAATAATCCATTTTGATAAATTTAGGTTACATCACGTGAAATGTGGGAAGACAGAAATGTAAAGTAACAAAACATTTTAGAGAAAAAAACTTTTAATAAAAATCCACCACAAGGGGGCAGTGCCTATTAGGTACTTATTTTTTATTACAAATACCACTTTTTATTTTTATAGTAGTTCTGCTTTTTATTCATCCTTCTATTTATCTAATTGTTTTTATACTTTGTTATTTGTGCTTTTAGGATGCACACACTATAGGCCCTTCACCTGCATACACACACACACACACACACACACACACACACACACACGCCCTCTCACACAGCTATAATTATCCAATAGAAAGCTCTATACTGTTTGCTTACTAAAAACCAGGAGATTAAATTTTTTGGCCATGCAGTGTTACATCCTTCTATTTATCTAATTGTTTTTTTACTTTGTTATTTGTGCTTTTAGGATGCACACACTATAGGCCCTTCACCTGCATACACACACACACACACACACACACACACACACACACACGCCATCTCACACAGCTATAATTATCCAATAGAAAGCTCTATACTGTTTGCTTACTAAAAACCAGGAGATTAAATTTTTTGGCCATGCAGTGTATTAATTTTTGTAAAAAAAAAAGAATTAAAAATCGATCAATCAATATGAAAAGAATTATATCAAATACATTTAAATACAATACAGCTTTTAGAGCAAAGGAACCGGAGATGAAATGGGGGTGTGGCTCTACTATTATGTGTATTTGAAGCTTTTGACACCTGTCTGCGCACACACACACACACACACACACACACACACACACACACACACAGCCTGAAGCTAATGCATTTACTGGAAATTGAGAGATCAGTTCGCAGTAAACTAGGCCTAAAGCCTAATATAGCGCAGAGAGAGACTACAGCACTTTACACCACCTAGATAAAGTTACACTAAATGTACACACTGCTAGTGCAAGCAGGGGACAAATATCCATGCCCACACACACACACACACACACACACACACACACACACACACACACACATCAGACTATTAAAAGCGTAGATGCATTTTATGAACACGCGAGCACGCACAACTGCAAATGTATGCACTCTGACCTGAAGAGCTACGCACATGCACGCACACACACACACACACACACACACACACAATAGCACTGAAAGACATCAGTTTACTTAAAGCATGAATGCATTTTATGATGAACAAACAAGCAAACACACGACTGCAAACACATGCAAAAATGTGTGCACACACACGCACACACACACACACACACACACACTAAACGCTAAAGAGTCATGTGAACCACACATCCTCCCACACTCTCAGATGTAAAGGCATTTACACACAACGTCACACACACACAACGTCTCACACACACACACACCGGCACACTTGCGTACACACATAGTTCCCAATTGAACCCTGGACTGTACCACAATAGCAGAAGGGGGTTGGGGTGCTTTCTGAGCATGTCTCCTTCCAGGACTCTGCTCTGTATTACCACAAAGAAAAATCTCCTTAGCAACAGAATCAGGTAAAGCAAGGTTGAGGGGGTGGGGCACGTAGATCGGCAGACGTCTACAAAAAAACGTGACGCGTGAACACGTTTCGTTGTGAATAAATTTCTTACACTATAGTATACATTATTATCATTTAAACAACTGGATATTATTATTTATATTACCATTTAAATAAAGATAATTTAGTGTTCAATAAATATTATTATTGAAATCTAATTTCGACGATGAAACAGTATTTGTATTTAAATAAATATTTATGCTGTTTTTCATTCATATGTAATGAAAAACCTCGATCACACCATTGATCACTGCAATGAGACCTTGCATTCGGGCCGATTCGATACACACAAAATGCACAGAAGTATTTGAGACGCCTCAGAAATATGTGGTTCTTCCACAAACCTTTATCACAAAGTTGGAGGCACGTAATTGTCTTTGGATGTGGTAGCATTCGATTTTCCCTTCACCTCAACCAAACCTGTTCCAGCATGAAAATTCCCCCTGTGCACAAAGCGAACTCATGCCCTTACAGAGTGAAGTTTATTGCTATGGAGAAGGGATCAGTATGTTTCTCAATCCTCTAACAAGCAACAGATTAAATATTGAGGTACTACAGAGCCAAGTGTATATTTGTGTGTGTGTGGAACGATGTAGTGTGTTAATTCTGAGAAAGTAGTGTGTAGTATTAAATGTGAAGATTTGAGATGTAGCTGTGTTGAGGCTATCTATTTAGTTTGAGTGTGTGTGTGTGTGTGTGTGTGTGTGTGTGTGTGTGTGGGAACTGCCTTCCACAGGGCATCTGAGTACATCCATCCAAATTTGGCCTGGGTTATATGAGAGAGAGAGAGAGAGAGAGAGCGAGAGAGAGCGAGAGAGAGAGGGGGTGTCCACTCTAATTCTCCTTAATGCCAAACTAAAACACTGCAGTGCAGATTGTTGGCCTCTGCCTGCCCTCTTCATTTTCCCTTCTTTCTCTTCATCTTTCTCGGGCTCTGGGCCACTGCACCACTTCAAAGCTTCGGTTATTCGTTTGTTTAACTTCTTGGAACGGAAAACTCGGGAACATGAAACACAAACGTAGTTTTAAGTAAATATTTGTTATAAATGGGTTTTTATTAACAAATTGTATAATATATATATATATATAAGAGCGTCTTTTCAATAATAAAGAATTCTTTAAACCAACTATATTTATCAGGTTGCTGTTGAATACTGAAAAGTTCTAACATTTGCAAGGAAAGGTGCAGCACTGACAGACTTAAACAAAATATAGCCACAAACAGCGATCGCTGGGGTCCAAGCACCTCGCGATTTTACTTTCCAAAACATCTAGAACAATAAAGAGGCCCGGAGATTGAAATATTTTTGAGGATTTCTAAATATAAACTACCTGAAATGTCTACAATGAATCCGACTGGCTGAAGAAAGCCGTGTTCCTGAAGTAAACACAAGAACAACATTAGGATTTCTTCAGCGATTGGAGCGTTTCTGTTGAGTTGACAGATTAGATAATTACTGAGTGTATTGTAACGCCTGAGGAATGGAGAAGGAGTGTGCTGGTAACAATCCTTAAGAAAAAGTTATGGGAAAGAATAATTAAGCCAGGCTGAGAGAAGAGGTGACCATCTGTGAGCAACAGTGTGGTTTCATGCGGAGGAAGAGCACCACAGACACATTATTTGCTTTGAGAATGTTGATGGAGAAGTGTAGAGAAGGTCAAAAGAGTTGCATTGTGTGTTGGTGAATTTAGAGAAATCGTATGACAGGGTGCCGAGTGTAGTGTATGAGGAAGTCAGGTGTGGCAGAGAAGAATGTGAGAGTGGTGCAGGACATGTATGAGGACAGTGTGACAGTAGTGAAATGTGTAGTAGGAACAACAGACTTGTTCAAGATAGAGGTTAGACTGCATCAAGGATCGTCTCTGAGCCCTTTTCTGTTTGCTGTGGTGGACAGATTGAAGGACGAAGTCAGACAGGAGAACCTCCCTGCAGGAGGTTTATGGATGTGGTGAGGGAAGACATGCAGGTAGTTGGTTTGAAAGAGACAGATGTAGAGGACAGTTGGGTATGGAGACGGATGATCAGCTGCGCCCCTAAACGGAAAAGCTAAAAGAAGAAGATTGTAACACATGGTAAGCAGCACTGCTGTCACTGTACGCCGGGTTTGGCACAGATGGACTGTATGGCGTGTTTTTCCGGCACTGCAGGTGAGATCGTACACTTGCCATTCACAAACAAAAAATACATGCAATCCCTGTCTAGCAGGTCCAGCAAAACCAGCACGAGGACAGACCAAGCACCCTGAGCTCAGGCATGAAAACCTCTCAGTGTTCAGCAAGACGAATGTAAAAGCATTCCACAGGAAACACATTCATGGAAGATTTTAAGATACGTGAATGTGTGTGTGTGGTGTGGGGGGAGTAAGAGTGAGAGAGAAGGAAGGAACCGAGACTTATATGTATACAAATTACTCCCTCTGAAAAACAGACTGCCATTTATGGGCGTACACGGAGAGAGAGGAAGAGTGACGAAACACACACTCACACACACACACAGTTGATGCATTCAAACTGAGGCATGATATCATCTGCAGTTTTAGGAGCAGGAAAGCTGCTGTAGGTGTTAATTAAATCCTGTAAGTTCTCACTTGTGTTAACCAGAAACACATTAAATATGCTCCTGCTGTAATATTGTGATGATTCTGAAAAGAAACAGAAATCTAAACAAGTCGGTTTCGTTATGTCTGTGAATAGATCAGGAGGAGAAAGATTAATAAAATGAAGCCCCTCAGATGGGATTCTACAAGATACAAGTGTACACTTTATAAAATTTATCTCATTACTTAAAGCCCAAGGCAACTACATATGACGTATATCAACACTACGGAGACTGAGGTGTGTCCTGAGAGTCACACAGAATATAGATTAACATGGCAGAGGTAGAGCTGCATAGAGACCTAGATACAGAACAGGAAAAGAACATCTGGATTTATTAAATCTTTATTTGCACTACAAAGGCGTGTAAAATTTATGATTTGCCGTCTGTCTAAAACAAAGAAATAACAGCGAACTATCTGTACCATATAAAAACTGCATCACATCACATCGTGATGGAGGTCAATCGTATCATATCGCATCGGTAGCTGCTTCGTATGTATCATTAATGTATTGTATCAATGGCCATACATCGAGACGCGAATTGCGTCGGCCTCAGTTATGGAGACGCACATCTCTATTACAAATGCTAATAAATATAGACTAACGGATGTCGAAATAAACAAGCTTAAAACATTTTCGTTTGGTTTGCATCTCACATTAACTCACAAACAACTGCTACCTTTGAGTGGCAGCTTCATTCCGGATATATCAATCCATCGTAGAATATTGTAGCACTGTAAGAGGTCATCAAAAATAAACCTGTTGCTGTAGCACTGTGTACATAAGAAATTAAACAGTTTCCTTTGAGTCCCTAATAATATTACACCATTATTATACCCACACACACACACACACACACACACACACACAGAGCAAAGCAATGCTCTGGTCTGTCTGCCTTCTTTCCACTATGGGTAGCCAGCTAGCCTCCATTACACACACACTCTTTCTCGCACGCATGCACACACACACACACACACACACACACACACACACACACACACACACACAGTGTGTGGAAAATTGTGACCCTTCTGCTGGTTTACAGGATCTGAAAATGGAAGCAAATGGAAAAGGCCTTTTCGCTGTTTATGGACACACTGAATACTTCTCATTGTTTGTGTGTGTGTGTGTGTGTGTGTGTGTGTGTGTTCGTGTTCAGTTTTGTAGGAGTTTTTCCGACTAAAGGCATAATGAAGTTGCATAATGGTGCCAACACTAGTGACCCCCCCCACTTCCCCCCCCCCCTCACACACACACACACACACACACACACACACAAACACACACTTTTATTAACAATTTAAAGAGACCATTTTACTATAAGGATTATATGCTGAAGGCTTCAAGTCATTCTCTTTTTGCAGTTTAGAGTCTGATGGTCTGAATCATCGCTGATCTTCAATACACAGCGTTCACCACCACTGTGTTTGTTTTCAGTACGCAGTGTGTTCAGGGGACAGTACAAGGACAGAACTGCATATTCTACATTCTCAAAGCTGACAATCCTCTGAATCTGATCGACATGATTAAAAAAAAAAAGGTTCAGGCTGACATGATGTGCACCACCTTCTCCGAGTTATAAACCGTGTATAAAGTGCGGGAAAACAGCGCAGCTCATGAACTACTTTAACCCGCAAAAATGTTGCGCAATAAAGTTATTTGCAAACGTCACACGCTTCCACTTTCTAGATGAAAGCGCACGTCATATGAAATCATCTACCCATGATTCACCTACTGTATCAATGTTACAAATAAATAAATAAAAACAAAGCTTTTGATTGGCTATTTATAAATCTACCACTAGGGTTGCAGAATTCCAGGAATTTTCTAGACTGGAAACTTTCCATGGGAATTTACTAAATTGCAGGTTAGCCTATAACAAATTTAAATGTAAAAAAAAATAATAATCATGCAGAATAATTTTAGTTCAAACAATCAGATTGAATGCGGTTTCAGCTAAATTTCTACCTGCACATTCATCAATCACATGCACACTTACTGCAGGGTTACCGAGGCCACTCCCCCAACATACACTGTGCATTCCTTCTTAACACAACACACCATTATACACAATATATATTCATGTAAATCTATGTAAATTACATAAACATTATGTAAATTTATGTTTCAAACTTTCTTGTGCTGTGATCAAATTTTATTTATTTTTTTAATCTGTATTAGTTTGCATGCATGTCAGTTTATAACCAAACAAAATATTGATTTACGCTTGTATATAATACAGCTGATATAAATGTCCCCCCAAATTTGTAATAGATTCCGATTAATTCCCATAAATTCCTGGTAAGATTCCGACTTCTCCCGAATTCTCCAGATGAAGGTTACGGAAATCGGCTGCACCTTTTCAACCCTAGACACCAGTGCCACCAGTGCTCTCTGAAACTGGCAGTCAAGACAGACGAGTTGGATGTCTCTTAGGGGACAGTGGAAGACGGAGGACGGCAGAAGTTGTCTCACTCCTTCAAATCCTTTTGGATTAGAAAACCTCTTCTAGATGTGTCTCGATATTATACAAAGCATTCCTGCTACGCGAAGGATTAAGGGTTAGTTCGATATGCTAAACGTTCCCAAGTGTTTTCATTAGGATTCATTTTGGAAAACAATTAAAGACGCTTACGCTCGTTATCCTACACAGCAACACACACACGCACACACACACACACACACACACTACATCGTTTGAGGTTATGATCATATAACTTTATAGCCGTAGCTAATTGGCAAGATGGAGGGTAGATGCAATTACACACATTCTCTCTCTCTCTCTCTCTTTCTCTCTCATACACACTAAACTAATAACAATAGACATAATAAAAAACAAAAAAAAGAAAGAGAGAAAACAGAGCTGCTGTTGTTTTATGATCTTCTGGAGCGAGATAATAAGCTTAAATATGAACACTTCCGCAACACACACACACACACACACACACACACACACTACATCGTTTGAGGTTATGATCATATAACTTTATAGCCGTAGCTAATTGGCAAGATGGAGGGTAGATGCAATTACACACATTCTCTCTCTCTCTCTCTCTCTCTCTCTCTCTCTCTCTCTCTCTTTCTCTCTCATACACACTAAACTAATAACAATAGACATAATAAAAACAAAAAAAAGAAAGAGAGAAAACAAAGCTGCTGTTGTTTTATGATCTTTTGGAGCGAGATAATAAGCTTAAATATGAACACTTCCGCAACACACACACACACACACACACACACACACACACACACACACCTTCATTAAACGTAATGAAAAACAAATTCGAGGACAGTGAAAATCGGAAACAAGCTACAAGGTGCGATGCAAAACAGCTCTTTCACAACCGGGGTTTGGAAAAGATATTTTTTTCTAGATGATTTTTTGTCTTGCTGAAATACAGGATATAAAACCTGATATTACTGAGAGCACATACAATATTCTTTTTTTTTTCTAAAACCTGAGAGAACTGATAATATCTGATGCACGGATGATGCAATTTCCTTTTAGTTCAATCAGCACAATGAAATATAGATATTGGGTGGTGTTAGTACTTGCGGGGTTTTTTTCCCCCAGGTTAAGATCAATGCAGTCATAAACCTTTCATCTATAGTTAAAAAAATAAATAAAATTTTCAATCAGCTAATCAAATGAAGATCAAACAATAATGCAGGCTAAAAAATACAGGAAAAAAACTCAATCAAAAATATAAAAGAGCCAAAAGTTAGAAGTAGAGAAACAATTTTCTAGCGCCGACCTTTTGGCAGCGCTGAAAATCTGCTCCTGACTGAAAAAAGAAAAAAAAACGCAACCAAAAAATAAATAAATAAATGTCTATGTCCACAGTAATACATTTTTGTTTGAAAATTTAGTTTGAGGCTTCTGGAAACGATGCCGCATTTTTTTCCATTGCTGAAAAAATAAACGGCAGAAGGTAAAAGAAGCGTCTTCTGTTTGGCGCCAGACAGGAACGTAAGCATTTGCAGACATTTCAGTGTCGATAAGCAACTTTTAGGAAACGATCGAAAGTGTGAACGAAAATGCCGTTTTCGTTTCCATTATCCAGTATTACTGTAGACGTAGCCTTGTTTTATAAAAGATATTTCTACAATTTCTCAATTTTATATTTAAGTAAACCCGATAAGGTAATAGTATAAAAAAAAACACAAATATTTTTCAATACGTTCAGACCTGGTAATCGCTCAAATCAAACTCTATACTTTTTCATACTTTTTTAAAAAGTGTAGGGACCCTGATCCTGACAGATGAAGTCTCGCTGTGGGGTCTTTGAGAAAGAAAGAAAGGTTTTCCGCCTTTTATGTGGTTTTAAAAACACAACGTGAATCTGCTCGCTCAGCCCTCAGGTTACGTGTGAGCTGTCGCTGTCACTAAACAGTGGAGCAGTGATTACTAACAGAGACAGCTGTGCCTGCTGACATTTACAGAGAGAGAGAGAGAGAGAGAGGGAGAGAGAGAGAGAGAGAGAGAGAGAGAGAGAGAGAGAAACAATGGGGGGAAAAGTCACTTCTGTCTGTACCACAATTACTGAATGATAATAATGAGATTTCTTTTAATTGGTTAACATACAGATTCTAAAGGCTTGAATGAACTGGAGATATGTACATGAAGATATGGGATGGAGTGGAAGATCTTGAGTGGTCTCTGCTATACAGCTCTGACCTCAACCCTACTGAACACCATTGGGATAAATTGGGACACTGACGGCACCCTGGACCTCCTCACCTACTGACTGCTTTGAATATTAAATGATTGTCTATGCAGTTGTCGCATCGCACTGGGAAAAAATGGCTGTCTGACTGCGGCTACTTGCGCATTTAATCAGGCAGCGTCGTATCGCTGACCCTCCCCCAGATATTGCACACGCCTCGAGTCGCAGAATGAAAAATGGATGCTTCAAATTACTGGAGGAATCCTATTTACCCAAAACTGAACTAAAAGCCAAAATCGCACAGACACCATGATGCCAACACACAGTGCTCATTTCACTCCTCACTCCTCCTGTGGCCTTTTTATTACTGATTAGACGTGAAAATAGACGTTCCTATTGAGACGGAACAGAATGTCATTACTTCCCTTAGTTACTTCTCCTACGGGATATTCGGTGACGAGAGATACTTTGTTACGTTAAATATTTACGTTACGTATTTCGATGGATCTTTTCCGTAACCTAACGTGACCCGGTGTCGTGTTTTTTGTTTTTTTTTGCACGTGCACAAAAGCGTCACGATGTTGTGACACGTCTATTCGAGTGTCTGTAAAATGGCCTGTTTATTTATTCAGCGGTCTAGTGAGCCGAGCGTGTAAACAGTGGTGTCAGATAGAGCTGTTGCTGGACGCTTGTTGTCCCCGAGAGGCGCTTAGTGATGTTAAAGTCCCAGAAAAAGTTATGAGACGCACGTCTGTGTTCGTTACAATGAACAGAGGGAGAGGAGGGCTGAGGCTTAACTACTGCAACCATTTACAAAGCAGAATGGAAAAATGGCTTGGGCTGAGAGAGAGAGAGAGAGAGAGAGAGAGAGAGAGAGAGAGAGAGAGAGAATGATGTGGGTGAACCAGCACAATAAAAGGTGCGACATTTAAAGTCCTGCAATCGGTTTTGCTTTCCAGTGTACTTGAGTGCTCTTTTCACACTCCCAGGTTAATGCAAATGCTATAACTAGGCTTTAATATGAAAAGATTATTTATATCAACATCACGGTGCCTGTAGTGTCAAAAGACAGACCTCTGGCACTCTGAATGCGCACCATATTCTCAAATTTGCAGAAACAAACAACAAGCAGAACGACTCCGAAGTCAGATTCTGAAGCCCAGAAAAGTGGTCAATAGGTATCAGACGCTTCGTGAGGCAATAATCATCACGTTTGGCAATAGGTCTCACGTTCCACAAGAATTCACCAACCAATCTGTGTTTATCAGATTTAACACAGCCGTGTTCACCGTCTTTAAATGTCCATGACATCATAAATGAGCCGACGACTGTCGTTTTATCACTCGCCGTTATCTTCGACCTCCTCAATTAATTACGGTCGTAATGCACTCTTTCCATCGCGAAAGAACGAAAAAAAATAATAATACGCACGGAGAAGTGCCTATTTTAAGATCCCTCGCTTTGCCGTGCAGGGCTGACGCCTAGGCTGCGTCCAAATAAGGCTCGGAGTGAAAGAAAGGCGAGGGGGAGCTCTCCCGTCGTCTCAAGGGTCTCCGTGTTGTGCTGAAGGTCACTGCTCGTGCTACTGCTCAATAGCGTCGAACGGCATCAGATTGATGTTTGCGAACGGGAAAGGAGCACGAGCGTGCTGATGAACGACTGCTGCTCGAGATCGAAGAGCGGCGCTAAATCTTGCAGTGGAACGACTTCAATCTTCGTTTCTTTTTACACTGTGCGGGTTTTGAAAAGGCTCGATATGACCGCACTTATCAATAATCAGGGACGTCAAAAAATGTCAGACGACAAGATTCCTGAGCCGTAGAAATACCCTGATTCTCTGGAATGTTTTATGAATAATACTGTGTCTGAGCGACGACTTGATCCACTCTTACCTGGTGAACAGTAGTTACTGGATTGGTCTCTTTAAAAAAAAAATGTCATCCTGGTACTTGTCTCGGTTTGAGAAACACCAAGCACAAAGTTTATTTAACATTTGACTACACCCACAAAACTCCATAAAAAGGCAAAGCTCGCAAATGTTGAAAGAGCAATGAAGGGGCACCTCCTAAGCTCGGCATGCGCCAAGTCTTCCAATAATGCAGCTCGGCCACTTCGGAGCAGTAGCTACCTTAGACACGCCTACTCGAAACACCCTAACGGGGAACCAATATTCTTGCCCTAATTGTTAAGAGCAAAATGACAATACAACTCTCACAGATTCACAATAATAAATATTGGATACTGGATTTTCATCAACACCACAATATATTGTGTAAATGCTTCTCCAAACAATGAACGACTCATCACCTTCGTACACAAGGTTGTGGTTGCGGTTTGCCGGCTAGCATGTAGCTAAAGGAACGGTGTCATACAATCGGCTGAACGATCCTTCATATCGTAAAACTTTTGGATGTCCAGAAAAATCCCTCGTGCCAAGACACTACACGTAAGCAGCAATTGATGAATGTGAATTCCTTCGAGAGCAGATTACAGGACATCCTGTTAGTCATCGACGGCTCTCACGAACGAAGCAAACAAACAGGCGTCTGTCACCAAAATACACCGTCATAACACTGCGTAATGTGACGTACAGATTAATTATAATCTTCATAACTCTTATAAAGACTAGTCATGTACCAGTATTACATTTTTAAATCATGTCTTTATTTTATCACAGCAAGTCACCATAACCTTCCACAACCGGATTTCAACCTGCCAAGTGCTCCTTTCACGACAGTTTTATACGAGTCTAATTGCGACATAAATTCAGACTTGTCTAACCGTAGAAAATCTGACTGGTTTTATGTTGAACGTGACCATTAATTCAGGTATCAATCAGAGAGAGAACACCAGAATGCTGGATGATGTAACCCCATTACTCAGCATGATAAACTATGATTAAAAAGTAGTCATGCACACACACTCTCTTTCTCTCACACACACACACACAAGGTATCTCAAGTAAGGTGTGTCCTCAGGAATTCGTACCTTGCTTTAGAAGCCCTGAGGAAAACTTTAATCAATGCACATTCGAGGATTGCGTTGATGTCGGATTTGCTCTGCTTTGATCTGCTTTTGTTGTGATTACACACATAAATAAATATTATTGCATGATTTCTTTTAGAAGTGAGACCAAAAAACAAACAAACAAAAACAAACAATTACGGAGAAACAAAAACAAAATTAAATAGCGCAGAATTTTTTCTTCCTTTTTTAAATTAAATGCAGCTGCATAATTCACGGGTTTAAATTCCTGGTTTTTATCACATATAGAATTACATTCTGTAATGTTCGTGGTAGCGTAGCAAGAAAAAAAACGACGATCGAGTACATTTCATAACGTTCTAAGAACCCTGAAGATAATCAACAATGCGATGCTTTTCCCTTGGATCCGTCATATCAGTCCTCCTTCTTGACATTTAACTACTGGCGTGTGCGCAGGTGGAATTTTCCCATGACAATGCACTTTCCATCACCGCATCAATAAAGAATCCATCTCTCCATATACCGCTTTACACCTCAACTAAGAGCATGACTGGGCATCTCTGTGGAGAAAAGCCATTCAGACTATATAAACCTGATATATTCACACAGCTGTGTGTTTCTATGATGTATTTCCCAGCTACATGTCCAACCACAAAGTCAGAGACTAAAAATACATTCCTCCTGAGGCTCTTTAACGTATTAAGAAGAAAGTCCCAGTTCAGATATCAAAAGGTTCAACCACAAGTAATCAGAGTATGACTCTTAAATATACGAGTATCGAAAGATAGAATAAAACGTGAACAAAACAAAAAAACAGTTCATTTCTCTGTTTCAAATCCTGTCGTCTAACAAAGGAGTTACGCAAGAGTGGATCCTGGGCTCAGCTCCTTTTTTCGCATCTTTAATAAAGCTAATATATAGAGAAAATTCGTACTCTTTACATCGGTTACTATAGGACACATCCACACCAGTTATAACTGGTCAAAAAGGACTGGAATTGTTATCACCAGTTATAACAGGTTCCAAGAGATATAACATGACTAAATGTTTTTAACCTGTTATAACAATACTGATAGTTCTCAGTAGTTTTTTTTTTTTACAATTAATACACCACTGTGTCGTATAAAACCACCAGTCCTGTACCAAATCCTTGTGCCCAGACGTAACCAGTTATAACCTGCCCCCCCCCCCCCCCCCCCCCCCCCCCCCCCCCCCAGTCTCCTCTAACACTAATAACAACATTCCTAAATAATTATAACAACACTAAAATCCTTCTTCCTGCTTTTTCCTCACTCGCTGAAGACCAAGTTTAATCCTCATTAGCACTAATTATAAGACCAATCCTTTCTCCACGTGAGGAGAGGACTGTTTTCATGGGGGACTCCGTGGGTTTGATTCCCATTCAACAGTGTTTTTAGGGAAGTGATAACTCAGTGGTTAAAGCTTGGGGTTACTAAACAGAAGGTCAGAGGTTCAGGTCCCAGTATCATCAAGCTGCAACTCTCGGGCTCTTCAGCGAGGCCCTTAATGTACGCAATGTACTCCAGGGGGGGGGCTGCATCATAGCTGACCCCAGCTTCCTAACATCTGCTGGAACATGTGAAGAAAGACTTTTCACTACTCTGCAATGTATAAATGACAAGTTAAACACCTCTTTCTTTTTATTTCTTTCTCCAGTTATAGTCGATATCAGTGGAGGAAAGTCGAGCAGTAAATTGGTTCAATCACACACTTTCCAGTAAAATATTGGGGTTTGCAGGAATGCAGATGTGGATGCAGATGTGTCGAAAACATCAATATTTCTTTGTTGGTGTGTTTTTTTATTTATTTATTTTTTTTACAAAAGAAGCACTCAGGAGCTCTCTAAAGTCGTTTAAAGATTTAGAATAAAATCAATTAATTAAAAAAAGCATGAATTTCATTCGTTCTTGGTGTAACACTCCTGTGTTTTAGGAATTGTCTAGATTTGTTTGTTTGTTTGTTTGTTGTGGTTCATAACAACGTAGGTATTTGACTGTTTATTCCAGTCGCTTCACAACAAATACACAACCACCTAACAACTCTAACAAATCCACAAGAACGATAGTTGTGTGTGTTTGTAGATATTTTATGGATATTTTTTTTAATTTTTAAAGGACAGGAATATCTTCGAGCTGAGATGTCTGAGCTAAAAGGTGTGCCCGACATGTTAGCTGCTCTTCGCACAAGCGGCCTCTTGGAGGACAAGACAAAAAAAAAAAAAAAAAAAAAAAAAAAAAAAAAAAAAAAAACACCCCTCCATAACACACAAGATAACTTAATTTTAGACAAAAATTTCCTCAAACACTTCTCAGGGACGACGTTGAAGCTGTAAAGGTACATGGGATTAAAAAGAACTCACCCTCTAAAAGCCTTGAGATGAGCGAATCGACGTCCAGTTCCCCCTCCGCCATATTTGAAGGGTGTTCGCGACAGAACAGGGACGCGCGCACACGCACAATGAGAGCGGGCGAGAGAACGCGCGCGAAAGAGAACGAGACAGAGAGAGCGAGAGAGAGAGAGACGGGCGCGCGCGCGCCTGACGCGGCCTAGACGGGGACGCGCACGCAGAGGGGTGGAAAGGCGGAACGCGCGCTCCCGGTTGAAAACGCGAACGATTACACGATTTATGTTGCTGTATTTTGATTCTGCACACTTGCATAATAAAGCTTTTTTTTTTTCCCTTCTTTTTCTTCTTTATTTTTTTTTTAGACCTGGCCGCTTTCACACAGTTATTAGAAGTCGCCAGATGACGTCATAGTTGCATATGTATTGCATGATTGTATTTAATAATACACTTGACTGAGCTATAAAACTAGTTTTTATTTAGAGATTCATTTCCACCCAAACAAGCATGAGTTTCCTTCTGAGTATGAGGAAGACACTCTATTTGTGAAGCACTTTATACAATGCACATTGTCTCTAAACACCTTTACATAGATAAGTTTGTTCCATGTATCTATACGTTTATTTCTTATAAGGTGACTGTGGCAAGAAAAATCTCCCTGAGATAGCATGAAGAAGAGAGGAACCAGACTCAAAATTGAACCCATCCTCATCTGGGTGGCACCGAATGTCGATTCAATGCAGGTCGATCATTGTTGAGGTGTGCAGTGATGGGAGCTTGAATGCAAAACTTTTCATGCATCCTGTAATCCTGAGCCATTGTAGTTCTTCTTCTTCTTCTCTCAGCTGCTCCCATTAGGGGTCGCCACATCAGATCATCCGTCTCCATACCCCTTTGTCCTCTACATCTGCCTCTTTAATCCAACTACCTGCATGTCCTCCCTCACCACATCCATAATCCTCCTCCTTGGTCTTCCTCTTTTCCTCCTTCCTGGTGGCTCCATCCTCAGCATTCGTCTACCAATATAATTCATGTCCCTCCTCTGTTAATGTCCAAACCATCTCAATCTCACCTCCCTCACCTTGTCACCAAAACATCCTACATAAGCTGTCCCTCTAATAAACTCATTTCTAATCCTGTCCATCGTCGTCACTCCCAACGAAAACCTCAACATCTTCAGCTCTGCTACCTCCAGCTCCACCTCCTGTCTTCTACTCAATGCCACTGTCTCTAATCCATACAACATCTCAGGTCTCACCACAGTTCTATAAACTTTCCCTTTCACTCTCACAGATACTCTTCTATCACAAATCACTCCTGTCACTCTTCTCCACCCACTCCACCCTGCCTGCACTCTTTTCTTCACTGCTCTAACACACTCTCCATTACTCTGCACTGTTGACCCAAGGTACCTGAACTCCTCCACCTTCTCCATCTCTTCTCCCTGCAACCACATCACTCCACTGCCCTCCCTCTCATTCACACACATGTACTCCGTCTTCCTCCTACTGACTTTCATGAGCCATTGTAGTTGACTGGTGATATTAATTACAGTTGAAATCCATCCTAAAAGTTCTTAAAACCTTAAAGAGGATCCAGACTCAGATGAGAACCCCTCCTCAACAATGATAAATCTATAATGAAGGGATATTCGGTGCCACCCTGATAAGGATAAGTTCATATTTAAGTGGATAAGTTCATTTTCAAGGCTGGTTTCTCCCAAGGCTTCTTCATGTTGCCATCTCATTAAGGTTTTCCTTGCCACTGTCATCACTGGCTCGCTCATTAGGGATAAACTTATAGGCAAAAACATATAGATTAAAATGTTATAACCTATTTATCTTCGTAAAGCTGCTTTGGGACAATGTCTATTGTTTAAAAGCACTACACAAATACAATGATGCTGATTAGTAATTTGATAAATGACACTGGGACGATTTGTGTGATTCATGATTGTTTGTAGGGAACAGTGGTAAATGTCACTGAAAACAAGGATCATTTGTTTTATTAAACTTATATAGGAGCAATTTTATGTCCATTAGAAATATAAATGTATTTATTAAACATATTACAGAAAAGCAGTTTATAACTTTATCTACTATTTTACCATTAAATGTTTACAAAACATTTTTTAATGTTCCTGTCATCACTCGTAACAGTTATAAACATCTGTATCCTTGCCAGGCTCTAGTTTCCCTAGGTTCTAGTTATTAATATTAGGACATGGAGTTTGTCATGTGAATGAGAAAAAAATAAACAGAAAGTGTAAAGTCCTAAACAATATCCCATTACAGAACATCTACTGCCTGTCACAAGATGCTGACACTTTCATAAATGTTACAAATATTTTCACCATATCAACAGTATACATTTTAATCATTAAAATTACTGCAAATTTTACACAATTTATTATTAGCCTTATATAATAGAGGATGGGGAGCAGCTGTAATACAATTCCTTGGAAATTAAACATAATTCCATTTACCACTAGATAATGTCAACCCATTCAAACTGCTTATGAATCACTGTTGCTTTCATAATTGCCTCAGCTGTTTTGTACCATTTGAAGGCATCTCTTTATAAAGTAGAACAAAACAATATTATCTCACCATTCTATACAACAATTCATATGGGTCCACCTAATTACAGACAGACAGACAGACAGACAGACCGACCGACAGACATACAGACAGACAGACAGACAGACAGACAGATAGACCGACCGACCGACAGACATACAGACAGACAGATAGAAAGACAGACAGACAGACAGATAGACAGATAGACAAATAGACATACAGACAGACAGACAGACAGACAGACAGACAGACAGACAGACAGACAGACAGACAGACAGACCGACAGACAGACAGACCGACAGACATACAGACAGACCGACAGACATACAGACAGACCGACCGACAGACAGACAGACAGACAGACAGACAGACAGACACATAGAAAGACAGACAGATAGACAGACAGATGGACAGATAGACAGACAGATAGACAGATAGATAGATAGATAGATAGATAGATAGATAGATAGATAGATAGATAGATAGATAGATAGATAGAAAGCTTTGATATAGAGTTTTGTTGCCTGGACCCATTTGATAAAAAGATCCAATATCCAACCATAGGTCTACTGTACCATCAGTGCTTGGACTCCCAATTAGAAAGAGAAAAACACAATGACACACTTTGTAAACAATTATAATTGCACACAATTACACATAATTATACATAATTACAGATAATGATTAATACAAAGAGAAAACAATGGAAGGGAACATTGCATTAGAAAACTGTATGAATGTACAATGAAACAACTTTCATGATTCAAAACTAAGTTTGCAGTAATTAGGGTCATGAGTTAGATAGGGACGTGCAAATCAGGTTTTTGGTATCCGACAAAAACTGGATCAAAACCCTCTTTTCAATCCCAGAAGTCAGTTTTTGTTGGATACCCAAAAAAACGAATTGGCAAATCCCTATCTAATGCATATGTATGCAAATGTATTTTAATCTGTCCATCCTTCCAGCATGTTTAAATTAATGTAACCAAGATTTAGACTGGGCTGGTCATTACATTACCAGTATCTATTACCAGTACACATGCCTGTTCCTTTTGTTCGAATGAATAAATATATATATATATTTTTTTTTTTATGTATTTTATATTTTATATAGTTTATACTTTATTTATCAGCCTTCTTTTTCCTGGTTTATTTTTCGAATTATAATTCTAATTCTAATTTTAATTCTAATTCTAATTCTAATTCTAATTCCAATTCCAATTCTATTCCCTCATGCCGGACCGTCGTAAAAAGCACTTCACTGCATGTCGTACCCTGTATGTTTAATAAAATTTAAAAAAAATTGATTTGATTTATTACCAAAGTACCACTATTTAACTGTGGGCTCCTCTTTTGCTCCACCACAGTTTGGCAGAGAACCAAGTCTTTTAAGATTGTGGCAGTTTCTAATGGATTTCTTTCTTTTTAATTTAATTTTATTATCAAATAGGACAAGATTTCTCTTCCAAACCTTCAGCAACTGGCCTCCTTCAATGCCCGATGTATGCGTACAGAAAACATGATGCTACACAGGGGTAAGCATGGCCCTGTCCCAACTTTTTTGAGACCTCTTGCAGCCTTCAAATTCATAATGACCTAATAATTTTTTTTCAATGGTATATATTCTTAGTTTTGTTTGTTTTCCTGTGAATAGAATATAGAATGACTTTATTTATAGAGATATGCAAAGCATTGCATTCTGTTTTTAGTCCCATTTGTACACAGTGTCCCAACGTTTTTGCAAATTGGGTTGTATAAGCAAAGCATGTGTTCCTTTTTCAAGATCTTAGAAAGAAATGCTGGGGGAAAATGTTGAATTTGGTACAGTGTGATTTCTTGCTCGTGCTGAATGCTAATCGTCCACTAGGTGGAGAAATACAAATTGAGGTGATCAGAAATGGCGTTGAACTTCAGGTTCTAAAAAAAATTTCAGAAACACAGAATCATTACTCTGGTCTTATCTCAAACCACTTTAAAACTTTATGGCTACACTTCGTCTGTGCATTAGGATCAAAAGTGTTAGTCAAAAAATCCACCCACACTCCTGACTTTTCCTTCTTCATGATGTAAATGTTGTAAAAAGGGTGCAACTTGATTGTTTCCTAAATCACATGCTTTTTCCTCGAAGTTGATTTTGCTTATCTTTTTCACATTTCTGTTTCCTTTTCCTGTCTTGTAATATAATCTGCTAATTGTGGTGCAGATGTAAGATAATACTGTAGCTTAACTTTCAAAGTTATAATATACCATTTCAAAGCAACAACGTTAGACCTGAACCTGAGGTTTATTTATTTATTTATTTATTTTACAAAAAAATAAAATTAGAAATATTGAAGACAGATAATGTTTGCGAATATTTCCAATTTTGACTTTAAATTCATATGGGAAATGATATTTTATACTTTTTCAATATACTTTTGCAATTGCAATAAAATAAATATATTTTAAAGAATAAAAAAAATCTAAATGTCCATTATCTCCAATAAAATAAATGATGTTTTATATATATTAGTTTTTGAAAAAAATGGACAAATGACAGCGGAATATTTCAGCGACGTTGAATCTCTGAGAGTGATTATCTTTAACCTCACAATGCATGATATCTGGTAGATGCAAATTTGCATTTTGCAATGTTCTGGATGTAGAATATAAGATATGCAGCCAGTTTCAGAATAATAATGCAAATCATATTACCATTGCTTTTACACACACACACACACACACACACACACACACAAACAAGATCCCATGTGAAGTCCAAAGCAGCCAACGTCATGTCAGGGAGCATCACACAACCACGGTGTGGATTATTTTCTGTTAACAACACAACACTTTTTATGAGACTGAAAGGTCAATTAAATAAATATTCATTTGGACCCAATGTTTAAATAACAGTGTATCGTAAAAAAAAACAGTAATCATATTATTATTATTAATATTACAAAAATAAAAGTAGGTTGCCCAAGAATTGAGTTTGCAGAAAGTTCATTATGGTCATTTGGGGTCATTTGATCAAAAGTATTTGACCCCTTGCTCTAAGGATGCGTCGGTAACACACAGACTAATGTTTATTCAGGAGAATATGCAAATAATTGTGAGTTTATAGCCAGACCTCCACTTATATAAGTTGACTCCCATTAGATAATTATGATCCCTCATTTTGATCTTCAAATACATTTAAAGGAACAGCCAGTAGCGCTGTGTTTTTCCCGATTAGGTCTCTAATGTACAGACGTCCTAAGAGACTATGCATTATGATATTTTTTCTTGTTTTCTCATCTTATGATCATGCCTTTGTGAATTTTCTTGTGATCTTGACATGACCAATGTTGCAGCATCATGGATAATTACTATAACCATATGTGGCAACAAATTTGTGGATGAGAGAACAACTTGTTGACAGAGTACATGTGTGTGAATGAGAGGGAGGGCAGTGGAGTGGTGCGGTTGCAGGGAGAAGAGGTGGAGAAGGTGGAGAAGTTCTGGTACCTGGAGGTCAACAGTGCAAAGTAATGGAGAGTATGTTAGAGAAGTGAAGAAAAGAGTGCAGGCAGAGTGGAGTGGGTGGAGAAGAGTGATAGCAGGAGTGATTTGTGATATTCCACTTCCTCTCTGCAGATCGGAGTTCTCGTCGATTACTGCGCAAAACTTCTGACAGCCACGGTGTGGGACAAGAGACAGTGGCATTGAGTAAAAGACAGGAGGTGGAGCTGGAGTAGCAGAGCTGAAGATGTTGAGGTTTTCGTTGGGAGTGACGACGATGGACAGGATTAGAAAAAGAAGAAGGCACGAATTGAGATGGTTTGGACATGTTCAGAAGAGGGACATGGGGTATATCGGTAGGAGAATGCTGAGGATGGAGACAAAAGGAAGGAGGAAAGGAGGAAGACCAAGGAGAAGGTTTATGGATGTGGTGAGGGAAGACATGCAGGTAGTTGGTTTTAAAGAGGCAGATGTAGAGGACAGGGGGGTATGGAGACAGATGTGGTGAGCACTAATGGAAGAATCCGAAAGAAGAAGAAGAAGAAGTCGTCAAGATCACAAGAAAACAAGAAAAATATATGTATACAATAATCCCCCATTTATCACGGTGGTTACGTTTAAAAACCGCTCGTGATCAACAAAAAAACTAAAACGAACGTTGTTTTTTTGTTCCATAAATCATCCTCCCACACACTCTTAACACACACAGAAAACATTTACAAGAATACAGAACACATGCCTGTTCCTTTTGTCCGAATGAATCAAACTTTTATTTTGACCAAACAAATATATAAATGTCCAGGTGTTCCAAGAAATAGAGATATTATTCCCGAAAAGTTAGATTCTGCAAACATTCAGCTTAAATGCTATGCCATGCCTTTTTTTTTTACTTGAAAAAAAGGCGTTTCTTTCTGACCTTGGGTTCCAGTTCATCCCAGAGCAGTTCCATGGGATTAAGGTGTGGTGACTGGGAAGGTAAATTTTCCCTTCACTCAGAAAAATTTGCTAACATTCCCTACACAAATCAACCCTAAAACTTTAAGCTTCCTTCTCCATGTTTTACTGTGTGTGTGTGTGTGTGTGTGAGTGTGTGTGTGTGTGTGTGTGTGTGTGTGTGTGTGTGTGTGTGTGTGTGTGTGTGTGTGTGTGTGTGAGTGTGAGACTGATTCAAATCTTCTCTTCTTTTCTCCATCCTAAAAAAGATTATTGTTTTCCCCAATTTCAAGTCCACATACATTTCTGTGTTCTTTTGACTATTACCGAGTTGCATCTAAAAAAAAAACACAACAACATGCGCATGCATCAAAAACCACAAGACTTCACACTTTTCACATGTCGGTTCTTACATGCAAGGTTACAAATGACTGCTGCTCGTTTATACACTGACCAGGCATCACATTATAACCGGTGAAGTGAACAACACTTCATCATGACACCTGTTAGTGGGTGGATATATTTATCAGGCAGGAAGTGAACGTTTTGTTCTCTAAGTTGACGTGTAAAGAAATGCATACTTATTCTATCGTCATCACCACAGGTACCAACTTTAAAGCTGTGTTTAGCACAAATGGCTAATCTTCTCCCTTTGGAAAAACCTACGTATGACTTGCAGAATAAATCTGATGTGTTCTGGCGGATATGGGCCAGATGCAAAAAAGTGTTTTTTTTTGGCTTATCCAATCATGGCGCAGCTAAAGTTTTTGGCTCGTCCAATCACAGAGCAGCAAAGGTTTTTGGCTCATCCAATCACAGAGCAGCTAAGGTTTTTGTCTCGTCCAATCACAATACAGCAATGGATTTTGTCTCGTCCGATCACAATACAGCAATGAATTTTGGCTCGTCCAATCACAACGCAGCAATGGTTTTTGGCTCGTCTAATCACAACGCAGCAATGGTTTTGCAATGGTTGGGCCCTTCTGTGGGATTTGCTTACTCTACAGGCACCAGTAGATCGGAGGAACCTACTAAACGTTTACTATATCATCCAGTCTAAGGGTACTAAATCCTATCTATTTACAACCAATTACAGAGCACTAAATGTTACTGTATCGTCCAATCACAGAGCACTAAAGCTTACTGTATTTACTGTTCCGTGATTGGACGATAAAAATAAGCCTTTACTGCTCCGTGATTGGACGATAAAGTAAGCCTTTACTGCTCCGTGATTGGACGATACAAAAGCCATTGCTGCTCCGTGATTGAACGAGATAAAAAGCTTTTACTGCTCCAAGATTGGATGATACTAAAAAGTCTTTACTGCTCTGTGATAAAATAACGCAGCAATGGTTTTTGGCTTGTCCAATCACAATGCAGCAATGGTTTTTGGCTTGTCCAATCACAACGCAGCAATGGTTTTGCAATGGTTGGGCCCCTTCGTGGCATTTACTTACTTTACAGGCAAGACCCTAGCAATGATTTATGTTTTTCTTTTTTGTGTTTTGTTTTGTTTACTAATTTGTAATTGTTTTTTTGTAATTGCCTTTCCATGGTCACTTTCTCATATTAGCAATATATATATGGTTGTTATTAATATGATTGAGAGTATGCTGTGTGTGTTGACTGATCGGCTCTGTTGTTGTTTTGTTTTAGTGAGAAATGAATACAAATATACAAAAAAATAAAAAAAATTGTAAAAAAAGTTGACGTGTTAAAAGCAGGAAAAATGGGCGAGCGTAAGGATTTGAGGGAGTTTGACGAGGGTCAGAACATCTCCAAAACCGCAGGTCTTGTGGGATGTTCCTGGTGTGGAGTGCTCAGTATCTATTAAAAGTTCTCCAAGGAAGGAACAGTGGTGAACCAGAGACAGGGTCATGAACTGAACATGTTTTGAACTGCTTTGTCAGCAAAAGCAGGAACATCTCAATATAAAGGCATAATGTTATGGTTGATCGTTGTATGTAATTCACGTGATAATAATGTGTATAGGTGTTTCTCAGGTTTCATCCTCTAAACGAACCGCGGTTGTCGTCTTGTTTCATCATGGGATGTGAAACGCTCTGTTTCCTTAAGCCTCGACGTCACTTCCGCTTTGCCAGAGAGGGCGGAAAAGCAACTTTCGTCTCGGGTGAAGAAGAAGCGAGGAAGCGCAAAGAAACCTGCGCAAAATACCTTCCCAGAGTGGTGCAGAACAGACCGCCTGCTGCGCGCTTGAGGACTTTACACGGTTTTTGAGGGAAAGTTGGAGCCGAGATGGCTGGTAAGTTTCGCTGTGAAACGTGTGTGTTCAAGTTGTTGTTTTTGTCCAGCGTTGGGGGGGGGGAAGCCCCCACACGTCAACGCTTTCCATAGTCAAAAACCTGCGACCGAAACCGAGGCTGTATTCCAAATTGCGTTTGGCTCACTACATAGGTGTTCTATTGTATCTTAGAGTTACACACATGACCTAGTGCACTCCGTGTCCAAATTTCTGTCATTTGGGTTGCGGCCCTGCCGCCGCCGCCGTGTTTTGTCGGAAGTAATGCTTACAAACTTTAGCAACGTTAATGCAGTTTAAAGAAAACATTCATACGTTTTTTTCACGTCAGCTGGATTATTGTTTTGTTTAAAAAAAAATATTATTTAAGTGAATAATTAGCATTGTTTATCTTTTAACTATTGAGTATTAGCAAAATGGGCGCTGCTTTAGGCGACGTAGTTTTCGTAGTGGTGAATAAATGTGATGGAAAATAAGTCTGTTTTTGTTCATATTCACAAAAGTATGTTTTAAAACTAACTTTATCTCCTCCACTGTTGTTGTCACCCTTGGTATATACCCCCACTGATCACGCTGTATTGCTACATACACTTAGTGGTCAAGTGAACGGATATGACGTAGAGAGATTTCACTTAGCTGCGTGTCTGTCGTAAGGACATCCGCGCATGCGTGGTGCTGTTGGGTCTGGGTACACAATATGGTGATAGTGGGATGACGACAATGTTCCCAGGCACCAGTAGATCTGAGGAACCTACTGAACGTTTACTATATCATCCAGTCACAGGGTACTAAATCCAATCTATTTCCGTCTAATCACAGAGCACTAAATGTTTACTGTATCGTCCAATCACAGAGCACTAAAGGCTTACTCTATTTACTGTTTCGTGATTGGACAAAAAAATAATCCTTTTCTGCTACGTGATTGGACGATAAAGTAAGCCTTTACTGCTCCATGATTGGACGATACAAAAGCCTTTACTGCTCCGTGATTGGACGATAAAATAAGCTTTTACTGCTCTGTAATTGGACGATGCAAAAAGCATTAATTTTTTCGGCCTTATCACGGATCAGTAATGGTTTTTGGTTCGTCCAATCACAACGCAGATAAGGTTTTAGGCTCGTCCAATCACAACGCAGCTAATGTTTTAGATCATCCAATCACAATGTAGCAATGGTTTTTTTTAGCTCGTCCAATCACAACGCAGCAAAGTTTTTTGGCTTGTCCAATCACGGAGCAGCTAAGGTTTTTAGTTTGTCCGATCACGGAGCAGCTAAGGTTTTTAGCTCGTCCAATCACAACGCAGCAAAGTTTTTTGTCTTGTCCAATCACGGAGCAGCTAAGGTTTTTCAGCTCGTCCAATCACAACGCAGCTAATGTTTTTAGCTCATCCAATCACAACACAGCAAAGTTTTTTGGCTTGTCCAATCACGGAGCAGCTAAGGTTTTTAGCTCGTCCAATCACGGAGCAGCTAAGGTTTTTAGCTTGTCCAATCACAACGCAGCTAAGGTTTTTAGCTCGTCCAATCACAACACAGCTAAGTTGTTTGGCTCGTCCAATCACGGAGCAGCAATTCTATTCTATTTAAATTATTGAGATACATAAACCTCAGAAGATTTGTCACATCCTGAAATACTAATGCTAGCCTGTCTGGTACTTGGGTCATAATGTCTGGTGTCTTAATTTGAAAGTTAACTAATCCGTTTGAGCCGTATATTTGAGTTCCCATCCATTACTGCTGCACGATTGCCTGATTGGATAATTGCTACTCACATTATCAATAAACTTAGTTATTAGTTCACCTGAAATTTTCTGCCATATGTGGTGGTTCTCCAAACTCTTACCACAAAGTGGAAGGCACACAAGTGTACAAGACGTCTTTGGATTCTGTATAATAAAAGTTAGCGTTGAACTTGGAAACCCAAACCTGTTCCAGCATGGCAATGCCTCTATGCACAAAGCTAACGCCATGAAAATATGGTTTACATCCCGTTTTGATCTCAACCCTAATGAACACCTTTGGGATGAACTTAAATATTGACTGCACCCCAGACCTCACCTACATCAAATTTTACTAACTGATGAACACAAATATCCACATGCCTACTCCAACTTTCAGTTTAGCTAGAAATTATATACAATGTCTGTATTTAATGATGACCAATGATTGTCCTTAAAATCCCTTGCTTTCTTTCATTTGTTACTTTCTCTTCCACTTTCAGAAATGTTTGGCTGGGGACAGCCCACCATGCAGCAAGGTAAGGGGTAGGAATGTGTGTGTACTTGTATGTTTGGTGGAAAATGTCTGTATTGTTTATTTTTAAATCTACTACACTGCACAAGATTTCCATGAACTTAAATAAAGAGAGACATCATTTTGGTGATGCCTTTTAACCTAAAATGTCGACACACGTTTTCCTTTTCCGAAGTTGCTGTTGCACAAGGTCGAAAAACACTGCTAACCGTGATACAGTTTAAAAGAGCCTTATTGTGTTTGAAGGTCCTGCATCCTGAAATATAGAGCTATCTGTGTGTGCATGAATAGCTTTCAGGCCTACAGTGCACAGTGAGCTCACAGCAAAAGCATGCACGGCATGCAGGCGAGCACACGCCCATTTCGAAGCGATCGCCAACATGGTTATATAATACCATCATAATGAACAGCCGAGACATTTGTTATAACGTTTGTAAATTGTAATATTTTGGTGCGTTCCTGATTTGAGCATGAGGTCGCTTCACTGATTGCATACTGAATATATTTCCGAATTTCTGAATATATTTCCGAAATTTCTCTTCCACTTCGACCCTCCAGGCACGCCGTACATCGAGATCATCGAGCAGCCCAAGGCAAGAGGGATGCGCTTTCGTTATAAATGCGAGGGAAGGTCAGCAGGCAGCATACCGGGAGAAAAGAGCAACGATTCCACCAAAACACACCCAGCCATCAAGGTGCGTTCCACACTACGCTGTTTTGAGGGATTCCCAAAAACCACGAGGGACACGCCCTTTCCCGTAACGCTCGCGTTGTTGTGGCGACACTGATCCTATTCAGGTCTCACCACTTTCAAGGTGCTATTGTTATAAACTCGCATGCATTTATTAGTTCATACAATTGTTGTGTGGTTAAAGCACCAGACGATTGACGAGAAAGAGTTATGTAAGATCTGTCGCCAGGTAATAACCCTCGCATTCATCGATGAGATCGTACACCGGATGATCAGATATTCGATCGTTACCACCCTTTCTGCGTTTATGAATTTCCCAGAAGCAATTTGTGTGGGGAAAAAAACACCACATTTTTTTTTTTTTATCCATTTTTTGTTACAAATAGTGTTGTGAATATCTATAACATTATGACCACCTGCCTTATATTGTGTTGGTCCCCCTTTCGCTGCTAAAACAGTCCTGACCCCTTCGAGGGGTCAATTAATTTCTTCAGCAATTTGAGCTACAGGAGCTTGTCTGCTGGTCCAGCCTTCACTACCCACGTGTATCAATGAGCCTCAGCCGCCCATGAACCTGTCGCCGGTTCACCACTGTTCCTTCCTTGGAGCACTTTTGATAGACACGAACCACTGCAGACCAGGAACATCCCACAAGAGCTGCAGTGTTGGAGATGCTCTGACCCAGTCGTCTAGACGTCACAATTTGGCCCTCAAACAAAATGTTTACTTGTTGCCTAATAAATCCACCTTCTAACAGGTGCCATGATGAAGAGATAATCAGTGTTATTCACTTCACTTGTTATAGTGTCATAATATCATGCCTGATTGGTATATGTTAGAAACGTGTATTATAAACCCCCAATATTCATAAATGGAATATTGAATTAATTTTTTTCCCCCCTTTAGCCTTCTATTGTAAATATTGCTATGGTTACTTCTATACACTGTAGTCTGTAAATCATTCAGTTCATTTTAATAAAAATTATTATCCCACAGCATTGTTGAATTCTCAAATCTGATTGGTCAGAAGGTGTGGCTAATCCCCGAGTTACAATGGAGATGAATAGATTAGAGTCGAGACATGACCCAGCCAGGAGAATTGTAATCAGTATGGGGTAGTATAATGTAATTTATTAATAATTTAACAAGTTACAGTACATAATAAAAAAAACAGAGCAGTACCGTAATGTATGAACTTTACAGTATGTACGTTTGACAGCGGATGTGTGGACGAGCGCCTGTTTGTGTTACCAATTTTGCATATAGCTATCGTCATTGTCAGATCGGAGTCGAACCATCGTAACTCGGGGATTACCTGTATTTTATATAACAGTAGGTCCGGCTGTATCCTGAGCAACAAGGTTAATATTAATGCACCTATTCTAACATTTCCTCAGTAATGACTCATACAGAGGGACTTGAAAAGAAGGTGCACCATATAATCTACAATAAATAGTCGATTAGAATTATAGAAAATTATGTATAAGTCAGTGGTTTTCCAGCACATGAGTCTTCATTTGAAAACACTTGAAGCGTCAAATATTAATGAGCGAATATTGCGAATCATTGGCAGATTGCTGTGGTGCAAGCAGATGAACCCTTCGATCTGCTCTTACAGCATGTCATACCCTACGTACACCGACGCCAGGCATAACATTATAACATTATGACAGGTGAAGTCTGTTAGTGAGTGGGATCTATCAAGCAGCAAGTGAACATTTTGTCCTCAAAGTTGAGAAAAATGACATCAGATTTTGACGTCTTTGTCAGAGCATCTCCAAAAGTCCAGCTCTTGTAGGGTGTTCCTGTGGTCAAAATCTATTAAAAGTTCTCCAAGGAAGGAACAGTGGTGAACCAGAGGCAGGGTCATGGACGGTTGGGGCTCATTGATGTACACGTGGAGCGAAGGCTGTACCGTGTGGATCCAACAGACGAGCTCCTGTAGCTCAAATTACTGAAGAAGTTCATGCTGTTCATGCTCGACAGGTCAGAACTGTTTTGCCAGCAAAAGGGGGGACTAACACAATATTGGGCAGGTGGTCATAATGTTATGGCTGATCTGTGTAGATCACTTTTAACATTATTTTATTCAATAACATACAAGAGAAATAAAGCAATAAGGGGAAATTTGTAATGAACAATAACCTTTTTTTTTTTTTACTTTTGTTTTTGGTCACAATTTTGTGCACTGTATTTAAATCTAAACAGAACATTTCTTCAAACTTGGAGAAAGAACATTAGTTTGTATATATGATTTAATATATTTTTATTAAATCTACTTTCCTTATTTTTCTATTATAAGCTAAGGCTTCATTTGAGACGATCGAAAATGTTCCCTGCTCCCGTCTGTTTGCTTTAGCTTATGTTTGCAGAGCTTTCCTTGAAATTCCACCGATACCACAGAGTTTAACATGCATTCGACTTTGTCCTTGATAAACTGAACTTCGTCGCTAAATGACTCATTCATGAAGAAAGTGTAACAGGCGCACGAGTTTCTGTCTGTAGGCCGAGACTTGGGTCTTCTGGTCCGTATTTGAGACCAAGTCCTCTTTGCACTCTGTACGTCTTTGTTTGACCGAGCTGCAGGGCAGAGACTTGGAAATACCGCTGCATGGCTCCCACACGTACCCCGAGATCCGTTCAACTGTTCCGCCAGTTCGTATTTCTTGCGTCATTATCCTTTGATCATCTCCAGAGAAGCTGCAGTTAGGAGTGGGCGACTATGAAGACGTGTTTTTGTTATTCAAGATGAAATGCAATGATTTGAATGTTTTTGTAAAGTAGCCGTTGTAAGGTAACCACTCAGTGGCCCAACGACAGAATCCACTGACGTGGGTGAAGGAATGCTGTGCTGCTGTAAAAGGTTACTAAAATGCATTGCAATTTGTTACGTTTCAATTAAATTCCAATTTTTTTACTCTAATCTGACTCTAGGTCATTGAGAGTCAGAAATCAGAAGGTCCCATCCGTTCATGAACCTTTTGCATGTTCTCTCCTGGTCATAGATTTGCGGTAACACCACCATCATATAAATGATTTCAGGAAATTTTTTAAAATTAATCAAGAATTTTACATTTTTAGAAATGAGTTAATTAGAGGGACAGCCCATGTAGGATGTTTTGGTGAGGAAGGGGAGATTGAGATGGTTTGGACATGTGCAGAGGAGAGACATGAGTTATATCGGTAGGAGAATGCTGAGGATGGAGCCACCAGGTAGGAGGAAAAGAGGAAGGTCAAGGAGGAGGTTTATGGATGTGGTGAGGGAGGACATGCAGGTAGTTGGGGGGGGTATGGAGACGGATGATCCGCTGTGGCGACCCCTAATGGGAGCAGCCGGAAGAAGAATCAAGAATTTTACATTTATTTGCCAGGCAATTATCAATAAACAAATGTCAAATCTACAACGAATGATAGAAAAAGTTTAAAAAGTCAATGTACCTGGCAATAGAGACACAAAGAGACCGAGAGGAAAGTTCTGACTATAGAATGCTTTCCAGAGTGTTTCCCCAAATCTCCCTAAATACCCATCATGGACACTCGTAAATTCAAAATGATAAAAGCTTTGCAAACCCTTAGTTATGACAGGAGGTGTCCTAAAATCCAAATACCACCTAGGGTAAAAAACCCCCAACACCTGCTAAAGATCTTCTGCAGGACAACCCTCACATCAGTAGGACAGAATTTTCCCCAAACCAGAGATTTCTGGTCTGTTGCACTGAGACCTTTGAAATGACAAACATATAAAGGTAAAATTCATACGTTCCTAACTTATGATAACTACAGTATGCAAGTATATCAGCTTGAATCCCTGGAGAAACAAAAATATGACTTATTTTGTTTTGAGCTATTTCGTTTCACTTCGTTTACAGGCGTGGCATCGGTTTCCGCATTTAAAAAGTGTCTCAGACTCGAGACCAGTGCGACTCTGACAGATCACAAAATCACAGTTGATGTGTGTTGATTGCGACAGGTGCATAACTACAGCGGACCAATCAGAGTGAAGATCTCTCTGGTTACCAAGAACCAGCCGTACAAGCCCCACCCACACGAGCTGGTCGGGAAAGACTGTAAACACGGCTACTACGAATCTGACCTGCCCGAGAGACGGGTTCACAGGTGTGTGTGTTTTTGTCTAACAAGATTCTCACTTTCCACACAGTTTACATTCGAATTTCGAGACATGTAGCGGCATGATAAAGCAGATAAGCATGATTTTCCCGGATTAAAAAAAACGTACATTTACAGTCACTGCCAACTAAATGAGTAGTATTTCTTTCGCAATCCTTATTGTAAGTTTAGAAATGAAGCTAAATATTAATTATATTATGCTGTAGCTACTTTAAAAAAGATTTTAAAGATAACATAATTGCAATGTTTGTAAAAATACTAATACTATATAATTATATCATTTTGTATTACACACATTTAATCCCTAATGTAGGTTTAATTTTATAAATTAGTGTAATCCATAATTCTATCATTTATATTACATACATTTAATCACTACTGTATGTTAAATTTTTTTATATTTATTACATGTTTAATTCATACTGTAAGATTTATTATATAATTTTTATATTACATACAGTTAATCCCTACTGTAAGTATAAATTAATAATTTCTATATTACACATGTTTATTCCATACCGTTTTATTATAAAATGTATATATTACATACATTTAATCCCTACTGTTTAATTTTTATATATATATATTACACATTTAATCCATACTGTAAAATGTATTATATAATTTCTATATTATAAACATTTAATCCCTACTGTATGTTTAATTTTTTTTATTTATTACACGTTTAATTCATAATGTTTTATTATATAATTTCTATATTACATACATTGAATCCCTACTGTAGGTTTAATTGTATAAATTAGATATTACAAGTGTAATCCATACTGTTATTTCTATTATCATTTATATTACATACATTTAATCCCTACTGTATGTTTAATTTTTTATATATATATTACACGTTTAATCCATACTGTAAGATTTATTATATAATTTTTATATTACATACAGTTAATCCCTACTGTAAGTATACATTAATAATTTCTATATCTCACATAAAATCCATACTGTAACTATAATTTAATCTATTATACACTTTTAAACCATTCTGTAGGTTTAATTAGATTTATAAATTGCGTGTTGTCATACGGATGATCCGCTGTGGCGACCCCCTATGGGAGAAGACGAAAGACAGTAAAAAAAAAAAATCCATACCATAATTTTTATTATATAATTTCTATATTACACATGTTTAATCCATAATGTTAGTTTAAGAGAGTGTAGAAATAGGCTCCAGGGGCCCCGCTCTGATTCATGCTCCCATTTTGCTTTTGCTATCACTTTTGGCCTCGTTCTGCCCCCGATATGGCATTTTGCATTCTCATGCCACTCTCTCTTTCTTCGTCTCACTCTCAGTTTCCAGAATCTCGGTATTCAGTGCGTGAAGAAAAAGGATGTGGCCGAAGCTGTTTCCTGTCGCCTGCAGACACAGAACAACCCTTTTAACAGTGAGACACAAGTGCCTTCTCTTTCTTTCTTTCTCTCTCTCACACACACACACACACACACACGCGCGCGCGCGCACACAAACGCATGCAGAAGAAAGCTTGCATTTATGAGTCATACAACCCGCATAATTTCCCCACATCGTATATAGATCATCATCGTAACCACTAACAATCGCACAAACAAAATTTGTTCCATGTTTCTAAAGGAATGCTTTTAGAAAACCAAACATTTTAGTTAGTAATTGTCAAAAAAGTGTGATTGTGTTCATTCATTGGAATAAGAAAAAGAAAGGAACGGCTAATCTGGATCGAGCCTGGAGATCTTATACACCTACTGATAAAAACTGTTTTAACAAATGCTACCTGTTTAATCATTGTTTAATTCTTTTATGACCCTTTATAAAAATCAAGTTTCAGGTTTTATTTGTCATATGTAAACGATGTCAGTGACCGTTTGTACAATGAAATTCTTAATTAAGGCTCCAGGTGAGTTACACTGTGTGTGTGTGTGTGTGTGTGTGTGTGTGTGTATATACATACAGTGAGGGTTAGGGTTATATATTATATTATATTATATTATATTATATTATATATTGAATAATAAATATTATTATTATTATTATTATTAAAGGGGAAACAAAATCCAAAACTATATGGCCCTGTGTGAAAAAGTGTTTACCCCCTGAACCTAATAACTGGTCGGACCACCCTTAGAGCAGCAACGACTGCAATCAAGCATTTGCGATAACTTACAATGAGTCTGTTACAGCGCTGTGGAGGAATTTTGCTCCACTCATCTATGCAGAATTGTTGTAATTCAGCCACATTGGAGGGTTTTCGAAGCATGAATTAGTTTGATGATCTGAAACATTAAAGTGTCACAAACATGCCAAAGAATAAGAAATTCGGGAATTGGGGGCAAACACTTTTTCACACCACTGTATAACATATGGAATTGAAAATATGGAAAAGTGAGGATCACAAGTAGAGTGTATATATTAGGTGGGCAAAAATTACGCAAAACTCAGTGGTAACTTAAAAGGAAGCGATGCACTTTATTTAAAGCAAAAGAAATGGCACCCTGTGAAGGAAGAAACATTAGCATGGGTCCTTGATGTTGTTTCATGTAGCACCTTGTTCTAAATGAAAAAATCACTTCAAAGCCACTATTTATTGGCACTCGTTCGAGCCCCTTGACTGTAAAGTCATTTTAAAAGTAAAATAAGCACAATGTAAAGTTAATTTTGAGTGATGATCAAAGACCAGGAGGCTGGACTGCTGTGTTCATAAGTTCAGTCTTGTTTTATTGAAGGATTACAGATGAAATCAGGTTTAAAGGCAACTAACGTGCAAATTCACTCTGTTCTATTATTGTGCTGGAAATGTGCAGGGTGTAGTGTGTTGTTACTATAACACCTTGCAAATGTAGATATTTGTGCATTCCTTGCACGTTGCTGGTTTTCACATCCTTCTAGGTGCCGGGCTGGTGTCAAAATTACAACCAGGGTTGCCAGGTTTCAACAAATCGTTCATTCAAATATAGATCAATTATTGAGGAGACAAATTGAAAGCTGCACTTTTTAAAATTTGTTTTGTCATCAAACAGCACTAATCACAGAAAACACCGCAGTGAATCATCCATAATCTTGGTTTCTCTTTTATCAATTTAGCAGAATAACCTTCTGAGGCTTCTGAGACACATTGTCTGCACTTACACTTTTCTTTTGGTTGCATGTTCGGGTTATATGCGAAAAACAGTTTCGATTTAATTCAGATTATTCGCTTTCAAACGATACGTTTCGTAGATAGAGTAGCCGATGAACGCGACAGGAAATAAACCCGTTAGGAGACTTTACATTTAACTTATCTGATTTACTTTGTACATTCTCTAATACAGGAAGATGTGTTTTTTTTATAGGCTAGATATCTATGATTATGATTTCCTTCCTCTTGACCTAATTTCTAGGGTGAGATGTGTGTTATATCTGTTTAAAGTGTGTATGTGTGTGTGTGTTTTCTTGCTTTGTCTCTCGTCTCGTGTTGCAGTTCCCGAAGCCAAAGTGTGGGAGGAAGAGTACGACCTGAACGCTGTCCGCCTCTGTTTCCAGGCAACCATCACCCTGGCAACCGGCGAGCTGTATTCTTTGGAGCCTATCGTCTCTCAGCCTATCTACGACAACAGTGAGTCTGCAGAAATCCAACCCACACAAACCAGGGTGGAAATTAGTACATGTTCATGTTTACGATAAAAAAACAAAAAAAAAAACAACAACAAACAAATCTGTTACTAAGTACAGCGCTGCATTTACATACTGATCTACACACACACACGCATAGAGCTCATGTGTGGTAACTTTTGACCTTCTCTAAATGTTTCAGCAATGAGTACTTAACTGCTTTCTCTCTACCTCTTTTTTTTTTTTTTTTTTTTTTTTTTTTTTTTTTTTCCTCCCCATATCCATCCTTCTCTCTCCAGGAGCTCCGAACACCGCCGAGCTCAAGATCTGTCGCGTGAACAAGAACTCCGGCAGCTGCCGGGGCGGAGATGAAATCTTCCTTCTGTGTGACAAGGTGCAAAAAGGTGTGTGTTTTTATTAAGTGCTTTAGTCAGAACACTTCATACTGTTTATATCCATTTGGTTTCTTGGTTCATTTGAAAGCCAGGAAACAGTCAAGTGCACAACCGAGCGTTACGGTAAACCAGCGATGGAAAACTTGAGTCATGACTTTGTAATTTGGATACGTGGGTATGAGTTGAGAATGGACAAGGCCTTCAGCTTCTGAGACTCTGGCGGCTTCAACATTTCGTGGAAAAGTGCAGTACATTTCGGAGGATTTTCTTCATCAATACGCCGCATTACTGAAACGACACACTACTGAAATTCAGTTCATTTAAATCTGAATTTAGCTTTTTGGACTTTTACACGCCTTCATAAAACATAAATAATTACTGATTTAATTCCGTTTTATTTGTCTGGCACGTTTATCAATGGACTTTATTCCAAAACAGCTTCACAGAGATAACTGCACATTATTGCCAAAAGTTTGCGGACACCACTTCATAAGTTTGGTGCACTTTTTGAGTCCCGAATTGCTCTTTATAAAAACCTTCACTCTTCTGGGAAGATGTTTCACTAGATATTGGAGTTTGCGTGTGGACATTTGTGTTCATCAGCCACAAGGGTGTCAGTAAAGGCCTGCAATCAGTGTTCCAGTTCATCCCAAAGGTGATCATTAAGGCTTGAGATCTGAGCTCTACAGCAGGCCAACTCAAGATCTTCCTCTTTAAAGGGAAACTCAAGAGAACTTCGTTATACCGCATCCAAAGACGTTCTATAGTGTTGTTTGCCTCCAGGTTTCTGATAACAGTTGTGGAGAAGAACCACATATGGCAGGAAAGACCAAGTGTCCCAGTTCTTTGGTACATATAAATTCTTATTCTCTAAACACACTATATGTATATAAGTGCATATCATTTTAACCCTAATGAGCAGGCCAATGGCAGCTGTGAGCAAACTCGCTGAGATGGTATGAGAAGGAAACCTCTCAGAACCAGGGGTTTAATGCTCATCTGGGTGGCACCGTATGTCCATTCATTACAGATGGTTAAAGGTGTACTGTTCATGCAAACTGCAGTCATAAGCCATTAGGATTTTTTTTTTATTACAGTCCAGATGCTGTAAATGTAAATATCATTCTATTATTATAGTAAACAGATTAAATCATTCTAGTAAACAGTGTAACCCAGGAACTGACCAGAGTGACCTATAAAATGAGTGAAGATCCTAACCCAAGAGCTATTATTATAGCATTTGTGGTAACCCAAATACTAGTATCGCAGTATTCAGGTTATATAAGCAAATATCATAGTAAACACCTCAATTAATGGTGTACAATTTTCTAAAACTCAAAAATCCCGGTTTGATTGACATGTTGTAGTGTTAGCATGGCATCTACAGAATACTGTAAGAACTCGATCTCCCCACACGCAACCTTTTCCCCCCCTCAGAGGACATCGAGGTGCGCTTCTTCCGAGACTCTTGGGAAAGCAAAGGTTCGTTCTCTCAGGCCGACGTCCATCGACAGGTCGCCATCGTGTTCCGCACGCCGCCCTACTGCGACACGAACCTGACCGAGCCTGTGAAAGTGAAGATGCAGCTCCGCAGGCCATCAGACCGCGAGGTCAGCGAGGCGATGGACTTCCAGTACCTTCCTGCAGACCCAGGTGACTATATATTTTTATTTCCTTCCCCCCACCATGTTTTATGCTGTGTATTACAATGATACAGCACCTGAAGTGAATTTAAAAAAATGGTTTAATTGTGCAACTAAATTAGCTTGTTTTTAGCTAATTGTTAGCTGGCTAGTGTTACACTGAGAGCAATAGTTCAACCACTTTCCGATTGAAACGCTCAGCCGACAGACTGGGGCTTCAAGAACGTGTCCATCAAACTTAGTTGGCTCATTATTACAGTGGATTGTGGTAGATTATTAGACAGCTAGTAGATATTATCATTCTAAAATATTTACAGTGTTTCAAACAGAGAAGCTAACTAGCAAATGTAAAAAAAAGCTGTGTGTGTGTGTGTGTGTGTGTGTGTGTGTGTGTGTGTGTGTGTGTGTTTGTTTTAGTACCACAATTGTAAGCTACACCCTGAATTCCTGTGGCTAACAATGTGTTTCAAATATGTAAACTCTGTGTCGCTGCACAGCCTGACTGCTTATCACCAGAGCTCTTGTTGCTGCATGTCTCCATGATGTAGAACTGATCTGGGGTCAGCTGTGGGTGTACAGTGTTTCCTGTAACAGTATCGGCGCTGTGTCACGTCCTGTGTCGTGACCTAGACACGTTACTCAGTGATGGATGAATCCAGTTTTAGCCGGATTGATTTATGGTTATTTAGGTGATAGGAAGGTTAAGGAGGGACATTAATTCACCATGCCGGGATCTTACATCCCCCAGCGTGTGGAACCGCTCCACTTAGCTCAACTGTAACCAGCACAACTTCTCTAAACACTTCTCTTTTTTTTTTTTTTTCCTCTGGGATGATGTCAGAGGTTAGTTTGTTCTGGGATTTTTCATGCTGGGAAAAACACTGGAGTGATTCAGTGCCATCAATGATTCACCCAGACCAAATGCCAGGCCTGCACTATTTTTTTCTTTCTTTTGTTCCTTTAAAGAGATGTTGTAGACAAACATTAATCCCAGTGAAGGGGTGTGGCTTCTGTGCCTGTCAATCCAAGTGAAGGGGTGTGGCTTCTGTATCTGTCAATCCAAGTGAAGGGGTGTGTTTTATGTGTCTGTCAATCCCAGTAAAGGGGTGTGTCTTGTGTGTCTGTCAATCCAAGTGAAGGGGTGTGGCTTCTGTATCTGTCAATCCAAGTGAAGGGGTGTGGCTTCTGTATCTGTCAATCCAAGTGAAGGGGTGTGTCTTGTATGCCTGTCGATCCCAGTAAAGGGGTGTGTCTTGTATGCCTGTCAATCCAAGTGAATGGGTGTGTCTGGTGTGTCTGTCAATCCAAGTGAAGGGGTGTGACCTCTGTATGTGTCAGTCCCAAGGAAACGGTCATAATTGTGTGCTTTATCTAATTGTGTTTGTAATATATATTAATCGTATATTAGTAAGTTTTTTACTAAAGGACTATTTTCTAGCTGAATCGGTGTCTTAACAAACAGTAAAGTGATGACAGAGTAAAATTGATCATTCAAACTGGATAATTGATTAGTTTTGTCTGTCGAGCAGACGAGTACAGACTAATGGAGAAGAGGAAGCGGAACGAAGGAATGCTCCATAACCTCAAACTGGACAACCTTGTCACAGGTGAGTTCTGCATGTAGTGTAGTCCACTATAATAATAGTAATTAAAACAAAAAGTATTATGATGCCTGTGTATATGTGTGCATTTTAGGTAACATGTCTCAGAGGCCTTACAGTACTGCCAGAAGAACACTTCCAGCTTCAAAACCCTCAGCTGCTGCCAGTGTTCCACCAGGTAAACTCACCTTTTACCTCACAATGAACTGAATGTAGGGGGAGAGGTCTTGGTAGTTTTCTGGGATCAAGGAAAAATATATTAAACGATGTATTATTTAATATAGCATTTTTTTATTTTTATATCTTAAAAACTACATGTGTAAATGTTTTGCATTAAATTTTTATGCTTCTGGCTTTATTGGGTTCTTTTCCTTAAAACACTGATGCTATGTGTCTCCCTCTAGTGGTAAATCCTGTGTCATGCATTGGTGCAGCAAAGCCTCATTTTAGTTCTCCTGCTCCAGGCCAACTGTTCCAAACCCAGACTAAAACCGAGCCGGCGCCCTCTAATGGAGATGGGTGGAAGTTTTTAAACAACGTCACTACAGCCATGACTCAATCCTTCCGCACCGTCAATCTTTCTGACCTAAACGACTTTTCCTTTTCTACTTTTCATCACCCGACTCCTGATCAATCCGACACGGCCAGCAGGAGGGACTTATCTGGGACTATTTTGGCCCAGGAGGGTCCAAGCACATTCAGCATAAATGATGAAGGCGAGATTCCAGAGTTTCCGAGTTTTAGTGAAGCTCAGACGTCCGATGTAGAGAACATCAACACTGACGAGTTTCAAGCGCTCTTGGGCCAGAGCGGTCTTCACGGAGACGGCACTTCGGCTACTTCTGTATGTCAAGCCAACACCGCAGCCAACGCGACCATCGATAACACGTTGGGTTCCAACGGTTCGGAGCAGGTGGGGAGAAACGTCACCAACGGACCTTGGATGAATTTCCCACCGAGCATCGTCAGCCTTTTGCAGAACGAGCCGATCACAGACACGGAGTTTCCCGGCACATCCGCCCCATCTGCCCTCGACGACATGGACATGCTGACCTCCATTGAAGAAGACCGTCTCATGTCCATTTTCGACGGCAACCATCAGGTCGGCTTCATGTCTGGACATCCCACTTAGATATTTGCAGACAGCTGGATTTGCACCATGATTGTATCGAGTGTGGAACTCGAAGGACAAGAGAAAGAAAAACCATTACAGCCGACAAATTCCTGATCCCCCGTGTCTCATATGTGGGTTTTTTTTTTGTTTCGAATTGAGGCTGTTTTCATTTTACTCACCAGTTCCACATCCATCCACGGTTTTTCTTTCAGGTTTTGTCTCGGCTCTGAGCTGTTCCCATCTGGTGCGCCATTTCTTTCGATTTTGCTTTACATCAAATGTCTACTAACTTCAAGTTTTTGGTTACACAATATTATATCAATATAATATATTCAGAAACTCATGCTAATGTTACTTAAAGCTGAATGGTATAGCAGTTCTCACGCCATTCTGATAGAAAACGATCCTTGACGTGACACTCACGTTACTTCCTTTTCATGCAAAAGCCACGTGACCTGATCATGTGATTAGTGGTTATTCAGTAATACATCTCAGTAAAGATTTATGAGGTTTATGAGGTGCACAGCAGGAATTGAGATATGTTCATCCACTCTGTGGACTTTTAAGTACTTAGACATCATTAGTATTATTTTATATTTATTGTAAAAAAACAAAAAAAACAATCGCTAATAGTCTTGATTTTTGTATAAATGTAACAATGTATATTACATATAATATACAGTAGCCGTGTATCCACTGTTAGCACACGGCAACAGCTCGAGTCAAATTTAATTGGCAGCCTAGGCAATTTCCATCCGTGTCGTCCCCATGATTAAAGGTTTAAAGCAATATTAATTTTATTGCTATTGTGGAAAAAGACTGATTCTCAAATTCCTGAAATTGGACTCGTTGGATCGAAAGTGTTCCTTTAGAGACTAGAAATGGAGCCGGAGTAACGTTACTTTTAGTAAGTGTTTTTTTTTTTTAGACACTAATCTTCTAATCTAGTTTTTCGAAATGGGGCGGGAATAAAAAAGTCAGTGTAACCAGCGATGTGGAAATGATATGGATTATAGGAAGAGAGCAAAGAATCATATATATATATATATATATAATATATGTATGTATGTGTGTATATCCCCTCCCATTGGATAATTACTGCATGGATGGGAAATTTCCGCATTGTTGGGACGAAAAAAGGTAAATCTTATCTTATTGTTTCATCCGGTAACAAGTAATTTAACCCTCACTGGTGCAGTGAGTAGCTTCTTATTTCTTAAACAACTGTGTCACATCCTGTGGTCGTGGAAAAGATGTTAATCTGTTACAGAGGGTAAAATGATTGGCATCATCAAGCAAAGAAAACATCTGAGGAGACTGCAGAAACGACTAAAATCGGGTTAAGAACCGTCCAACACGTTCTTCAAAACTGGACCCGTCGTAGGGGATCCATCATCTTCGAGGAAAAAATGTGGTCGGAAAAAAAAAATCTCAAATGATCGTGTCATTCAAGTCAAGTTTATTTCTATATCAGAACAGACATTGTCTCAAAGCAGCTTTACAGACTCGACAGTTAAGGTGAATGGTGTGTATTTATCCCTGATAAACAGACATGGTGACTGTGGCAAGGAAAAACTCCCTTAGATGTTATGAGGAAGAAACCTTGAGAGGAACCAGACTCATTAGGGAAACCCATCCTCATTTGGGTGACATCGAGTTTGACCATTCTAAGATTTTTAAGAAAATCACGTATCGGTAAGGCTAATCGGAAACAAGGTTTCAATCTGGTAGGAAGCGTAAAGATTAGACTCGGGAACAATAGAGGAAGGTCATGTGGTCATCAGGGTACGATGAGATGAACTGATGCACTTGTCAGGACAAGTGCCTACTGTACAAGCCTGTGGGGGCAGTGTTATGATCTGGGGTTGCTTCAGTTGGTCAGGTCTCGGTTCAGCATGAGCTCAGCTGAGAAGAATGATCAGGTTATTCCATCATTGGATTTCTTCTTTCATGATGTCACAGCCATATTCCAAGATGAGTCCAGACCTGAACCCCATTGAGAATCTCTGGGATGTGCTGGAGAAGACTTTGCACAGACTCTCCCTTTATCCATACAAGATCTTGGTAGAAAATTACTGCAACTCTGGGAGGGAATAAATATTGTGACATTGGAGAAAATGTCCATTTTTTTTTTTCTTTGGTTGGATGGACAGTGTTAATTACTGACTAACCACTAATCACATGATCATAATAAAATTATGAAATCGGACAATTACATTTCACATCGAACCATATTTAATTTTGCTGGTTGTTTTTTTTGCTTCATCTTTCTTTCTCTTGAGAATGAAATAAAGACGGGAATAGTGCATGCTGGGAAATATGTCTAGCCGAAACAGAGAGTGCATTGTTGAATAATGAAAGTGAGCAAGGTGTGTACATAGTGAATAAGGGCGAGGCGATATAGTATCGCAATATGTATCAAGCTATTACGTTGTTGGAAATGACACCAAATTGGACTGTGTACAGAAGTTCTGGCACCCCCCCACCTTTCAGAAATATGCCACGACTATACCGTGTAAAACACTCGGGGGGCGCTGTTGTGAGGTGTGGTGGATGGGTGAAACCATCCTGACTTCGATATAACAGCAATATGTGCAAAGAATCGTTTTTTTAATCTGTTAATAAAGGACATGTAATACTTTTTTTTTTATTAATATTTGAATGAAACCAGCACAGTTCAGAGCTGCCGTTCTAGAATAGTAATCAACCCATTATAACCACTCAGATCTTTTTTTTTTTTCTTTCTCGGACACTGGCACATTCATTATCCAGCGTTTTACTTTTGAATCTTCTGGACTGAAGGTTTTGTACATTGGTACAGATTGAAAGGTTCAAGGCAGCAGACATGCTCATTATAATAAAGTTTCATACGGATCTCTCTTCTTTCTTTGTCATATTGTTGTTTAGTAATGAGGCATTATGAAAGGGTTGTTTTCACTTAGACTGTCATTATCTCTCAAATACTCCAATTTGTTTTATGAATAGAAGCTGAACTGCAATCCAGATGACGTGTAAAAAAAAATTTATGTAGATTTGATACTCTTGCCTGTCCTTTTTTTATCAAATAGAAACTAAAGAGAAATATATTTCCATTAAATATAATAAACTGGTTTCCTGTTTTATTTACAATATTGTTTGACTGAAAGAATTGAAAATCATGAGGTAACTGATACAATTATTTGGGGTTTGCATCTAAGTTGTGTGTGTATATACAGCTTTATATATACTGTACACTGGCGATCAAAATTACACTGGTGGAAACGATTGCCCATTGAGATCCTCTGCAGTATCCTGTCCTCTCTTGGACGACCAGCCTTCTTGGCGGACTTAAATGAGTTTGTGATGTTGTAAAGATTCAATATTCTTGAAATCACAGATTTGGAACGACCAACTTGTCTTGCTATGGCCCTTAGGCCTTCATCTGGACAACCTGCTGCTGGAGGCTTTCACTTACTTTAGAACCGCCCACCATCTTGCAGATGGTGAAACTGGAAGTTAGGCAGCCAGTTAAATAGGGGTTGACAGATAATCAAGAAAATTAGCACCAGGTTCCAGATTAACACCAATAACTGTGAGGTATCTGAAAGTGTTCTCTAATTTTGATGTGTGTTTTCTGGAAAATATTTATTTTTTTAATGCCTTAGTTATTTTGTGGAAAAGGTGTTCTGGTAGTATGGTATAGACAGGACAAAAACTCCTTCAACTTTTGAGCAGTGAAGATGACATTATTTCAGAATTTTTCTATTGTTTATAAATTGTTCTCGAATTCTGATCCCCAGTGTGTGTATATATAAATATATATTAATTACACAGTCCTCGACTTACAATGATGTGTACCGATAATAATATATAAAACTTGAATAATAATTAGAAAATATAAGTTGAGACATGGTCTAGCCAAATTAAACAAATTTCCATACATGACGTAATTCAGCGAAACTAAGCACTTTACACTATCGTAATGTATAAACTTTACAATTTATATATATGTGGCAGCGCGCGCTCGTGAGTTGAATACGATGATTCAGATAGATCATCATGCAGGGGTAGCTTAGAGGTTAAGGCATTAGACTTTGGATCCAAAGGTCATCGGTTTCAAATTCCAGCCACACCAAGCAGCCACTCCAGGGCCCTTTCAGCAAATCCCTCGACCCCATAACTGTTGTATGAATGAAATAATTGTGAGTCGATCTGGATAAAGTGCATCTGCCAAGTGGCGCAAACGTAACGTTAACAGATGAAGGCTGCAAGCTTTGTTTCAGTGTGTGGCGACGCCCATAAAATAGTAGCGAGACAAGAATTAAACTTGGACTTTGAAACACCGGGGGGGGAGGGGGGGGCGGGGCAGCATCCCAACCAATCGTATTGTGTATACGCCGTTACGTTTGCCTGCTGCGTGAAACTAAGTATATTTGTAATTTTGTCGTAGCGCTGTTGTCGAGAAATCGTAAGTCGAACCGTCATAACTCAAGGACTACTTGTGTATGTATATATGTGCATACTAACCAGGCATAACATTGACATAACATTATGAGCGGTGAAGTAAACAACACTGATTATATCTTCATAATGGCACTGTTAGTTAGTGTGATTTATTAGGCAGCAAGGGAAAAATTTTGTCCTCAAAGTTGACGTGTTAGAAGCAGGAAAAATGGGCAAGTGTAAGGATTTGTAAATTCGACAAATTGTGACGTCTAGACGCCTCCAAAACTGCAGCTCTTGTGGGATGATCCTGGTCTGCAGTGGTCTATCAAAAGTGCTCCAAGGAAGGAACAGTGGTGAACCGGAGACAGAGTCATGAGCTGCCAGGGCTCATAGATGCATGTGAGGAGCGAAGGCTGTACCGTGTGGTCCGATCCGACAGACAATCTCCTGTAGCTCATAATGTTATATCCGATCGTGCATGTATACAAGATGTTTGTGGTACAATTCTGTTATTTATTATTTACTGCCTGCTTTCAATTAATGTACAACAAATCTAGACTATCGCGTACAAAACCAAAAAATTTTATAATTTAAACTACAAAAAAATAAACTACACCTTTGCTGTATCACACATGTGGCATTCAAATATCCTGAAATCCATGAGCTTTGGCTCAACTTTCAGGGCGGAGCTTGATCAGGTTTACTTCCATCACCTAAACTTGTTTTCCAGCTGGGGACACTTGCGAAATTTGGTCAGTCGCTAAATTTACACGAGGTGTGCTTTTTTTTTCCTCCTTTAATATTTCAACACAGACGATAAACAAAATTGTGTTAAACCAGTTAACGTGGTAAACCAGAGGTTGTCCGTAAACTGGGAATGATCTCTTTAAAACTGGCTAAAAGCAAATCTATTGAAAAAAAAACCATTGGTAAAGTCAACAGGCATCAATTTAAGGTGAATCAATTAAACGAACGAGGAGCTCTCTTTAGTAGTCTCGGGACGGTCCAGCAGGCTGGAGATCCATCTTCCGTTTAGGTCACCTCCAAGTTGGTGACTCTGTTGATTACGTGTGAGCGCCGGGGCACGCACTCCAGATCGAACTTGCTCTCGTAAATCGTGGGACACAGCTTCCACCGGTTTTTCCTGTAAATCCCCAGGTACGTGTAAACATCGGGCTTGTAAGTTAGAGGACACTTGATGCCTGCCGTCCTGATGGCCGCGTCCAGCTGCATCACCTGCTCCTCGTCTGTGAAGTTCTCGTTGTAGACGCAAATGACGTGCTTGCTGTCCGAGTTGGGATCACGCGGGCTCACTTTGGCTACGGAGATCTTCGCGTCCACGATGGCTTTCGCGATACACTCCCACGCGTGGTCCACTTTGAAACCTGTGTCCAAGTGCATCAGCCATTTGCCTGAGAGCACGTTGTGGTTCAGAGCCAGCTCTTTAATGGTCTGGAAAGTAACGGGTCGGCCGCTCGAGAGAAGTCTTTCCCAGCTCTCCTGCAAACCCGAGACGTCGCTGTTGCTCGGGCCGTGGGTGGTGCCGTACACTGCGATCCACCCTACAGGACCAGAGACATCGTCCCCGAAGCGTCTCACCTGTGAGGGACGGTTAGACTCCAACCAACTCGGGAACTCGGCTCTGGGAGTTTTACGGGCGTCGAATATGATCCAAGGATCCATATCGGCCGCCAAGGCTTCAGCAGCGTAATCTTCTGCTGAAGGAGCTTCGGGATGGTCGTCTTCTTCCTCCATCTTCTGTGCTGAACGAGAGACTCGCTGTACTGCGATGTGTAATCCTATAAACAATAAATACAACAGGAGTCACCTTTGGCTAACTTTTACTTAAGAAGAAACCCAGAGCTTAAAGATACATCAAGTCCAAGATACTGTTACCAAAATGAGCACTTTACAATCCGTGGGTTTTAACAATGTACAAAGTCTCAAAGCAGCTTTACAGAGATAAAGGGGTAATAAAAGAATGTATAGGTCTGTAAATTTGTCCCTAACGAGCGAGCCAGCGGGGACTGTGGAAAGGAAAAACTCCCTGGACTGGCTTTTGGAAGAAACCAGACTCAAAAGGGAAGATTTTTGAGTATCAGCGAGAGAAAGGAGGCTCACATGTCTCAGTGCTCGCACAACTGAACTGCTCTCATACATCAGTTTCTATTTCTATTATTCTATTTGATATTATTTCTTCTTCCTCTTTTTTTGGCTGCTCCCATTAGTGGTCCCCACAGCGGATCATCCGTCTCCATACCCCCCTGTCCTCTACATCTGCCTCTTTCAACCCAACTACCTGCATGTCTTCCCTCACCACATCCATAATCCTCCTCCTTGATCCTCTTTTTCTTCTTCCTGGCGACTCCATCCTCAGCATTCTCCTACCGATATACTCCATGTACCTCCTCTGCTCAAACCATCTCAATCTCGCCTCCCTCACCTCGTCTCCAAAATGTCCTACAAGCGCTGTCCCTCTAATAAACTCATTTTTAATCCTGTCCATCGTCATCACTCCCAACGAAAACCTCAACATCTTCAGCTCTGCTACCTCCAGCTCCATCTCCTGTCTTTTACTCAATGCCACTGTCTCTAATCCATACAACATCTCAGGTCTCACCACAGTCCGATAAACTTTTCCTTTCACTCTTCTCCACCCAATCCACCCTGCCTGCACTCTTTTCTTCACTTTCCGAACACACTCTCCATTACTTATTTGATGTTATTTATCATGTATCATAAATAAATAAATGGATAGATAACTAGAAGGACTTAAATAGCCCCCTTCAATCGGACACAAATATCCTGATCGGCACACCCCTAGTAACAATAGAAGCAATTACACAGCTAACAAAGGACAATGTCTTTTGGCACACTGAGTTATTAATGTTGGTGCTCCCTGTGACTGTGCGGGCAGCCTTGTGCTGCCACCTGTTGGCGTGTTACAAAACTACACTCAAAACTATCGAATTCCACCTCGTATATGTACACATATTAATTATCCAAACCCAATAATTGAAAAATATATATATTTAATGACTCCTGTAACATTTAAACAGGAAACATTATTTGTAAGACGATTTTTTTTACTAAAAAAAATTATATTTATTTTTCCTGACCTTCCAGTCTTATACTAAAGTCTATCATCTATACATTATATACATGTTTGGTCAGAAGGTAATCTTAATGATGCTTAATGATCATGTTTGTTGCATATACACACGCAAAAACATGAGTTTTTGAGCAACGTATAAACCGGAAGTTACACATAAACACACTTTGGATATTAGCAAGCGGCTAGCAAACTGGGGTTCCAAGTTAATCCAGTGTACGAAGCTCTCTCATATGTGTGTGTGTGTGTGTGTGTGTGTGTACGTACACACACACTGTTTATATACATACACACACACACCTGTTTTACAGAGTTGCCAAGAAAACGATGATCAGATGATCAGAAGTACCCGGATGAGACGCTACAAATGGCTTTCCAATCTCCACATTCCCCAACTTTATTTCACAATACTGATTAAATTGAAATAAATAAAAGACTTACACTGGCGACTGAATGTCAAAAAAACAGTTCAGGGTTTGTTGTGTAGAAACCTGTCGATCTACATAAACAAAAATTTAAACAACAACAGCACAAAAACAACACAACCACACTCCACTCGTGCAGCCTGAATCACTAGAGGTGGGCCGGTGTCTAAATTAGTCATATTCGTCTCTAGGGCGCCTACCTAGTGCACTATAGGGCGTATATGAGAAGACAGGGATGGTCTCGAGTGAAGTGAAGGGGAGAGCAGAGGGGGAGTGTAATTGGGACGCGGCCCGAGCGGAGCCCCGAGTCCGGTTGGAGGAGAAAAGAAGCCGCAGATCATAACAGTGAGCTGAAATCCAGCGGGGAGGAGAAGAAGAAATATAATAATAAAATAATAACTGTTTTAAAGAAAAATGCCAAGCAAAAAGAAGAAATACAACGCCAGATTTCCTCCGGTAAGTTGTTCAGCTTTAGTCAGTGAATAAGCGTTGACAGGGAGAGGATCAGATTAGCGAGCTAACTCCACATCTCTGCTTGTTCTCCTGATTCACAGACTTTAATATTATATGTTATATTTTATAACACATTTTAACTCATTAATATATCATTAATCCTCTAAACCCCGAGTCGACTCTCTGTTCTATGACCTCAGGCTGGTAAACTGAGGCAGAGGAGCTGCTAAGGGCCGGTGCTAATGCTGCAGCTAACTGTCCACTTTTATTTACACAACAGGAGGGGTTTTATTATTAACTGTTAAAAACTCAAACTGTAGAATAAATGTTATTATTGTATGTTTTCCTTTGAAGGATTTGCAGTTGCAGTTTTTACAGACCGAGGAAATATCACGGTTTAGCTAGTTAGCTAGGAAGCGGAGCTAGCCAGGTTAGCCTGTCTATCTATCTATCTATCTGTCTATCTATCTATCTATCTATCTATCTATCTATCTGTCTGTCTGTCTGTCTGTCTGAGTGTGTGTGTCTTTCTATCTATATATGTGTCTGTCTGTGTATCTGTTTGTGTGTGTGTGTGTGTGTATGTGTGTGTGTGTGTCTTTCTATCTATATATGTGTCTGTCTGTGTATCTGTGTGTGTGTGTGTGTGTGTCTTTCTATCTATATATGTGTCTGTGTGTGTGTGTGTGTGTGTGTCTGTGTATCTGTGTGTGTGTGTGTGTGTGTGTGTGTGTCTTTCTATCTATATATGTGTCTGTCTGTGTGTGTGTGTACGTGTGTACGTGTGTGTGTGTCTTTCTATCTATATATGTGTCTGTCTGTGTATCTGTGTGTGTGTGTGTGTGTGTCTTTCTATCTATATATGTGTCTGTCTGTGTATCTGTGTGTGTGTGTGTGTCTTTCTATCTATATGTGTCTGTCTGTGTATCTGTGTGTGTGTGTGTGTACGTGTGTGTGTGTGTGTGTGTGTGTGTGTGTGTGTCTTTCTATCTATATATGTGTCTGTCTGTGTATCTGTGTGTGTGTGTGTCTTTCTATCTATATGTGTCTGTCTGTGTATCTGTGTGTGTGTGTGTGTGTGTGTGTGTGTCTTTCTATCTATATGTGTGTGTGTGTGTGTGTGTGTGTCTGTCTGTCTGTCTATATATATATGTCTGTCTGTGTATCTGTGTGTGTGTCTGTCTGTCTATCTGTGTGTGTGTGTGTGTGTGTGTGTGTCTGTCTGTCTATCTGTATGTATCTGTGTGTGTGTGTCTGTCTGTCTGTCTCTGTGTATCTATATATCTGTCTGTGTGTCTTTCTGTGTGTGTGTCTATCTACAACCCTCTGTGTATCTATGTGTGTCTGTATCTGTGTTTGTGTCTGTGTGTGTGTGTGTGTGTGTGTGTGTGTATCTATATCTGTCTGTGTATCTGTGTGTCTGTCTGTGTTTGTGTCTCTGTGTGTGTATATCTATATATCTGTCTGTGTATCTATATGTCTGTCTGTGTGTCTGTCTGTGTGTGTATATCTATCTACATCTGTCTGTGTATCTAGCAATCTGTGTCTCTCTTTCTCTCTCTTTCTATTTCTTTCATTATTTATCCTTTATATCAATAAATAAAATAAAATACAGAGACACACATGTATGTGTTTTTGATACAAAGTTTTTCTTCATAGGGCTGAGTTCAGTTTGGTTCTTTGACCCTTTTTATTTACCCTTTTTATTGTAACATTTTAACACTCATTTTATATTGTGAGTGTCAACTGTGTAGTGACTAAAAACCTAAGGTATGTTCAGCTTCTCTGACTTCTCAGTTCCATAATGTATGTAAATGTAGTGGGTTTTTTTTCCCCCCCGTGGATTCAGGACATGCAGGATTATTCACACAAAAAAATAAGCCATGATGGCGGGTCAAAGTTAAAAACATCTGTAATTGTGTACCAAGTTGAACTACACACAAGCTTTTCTCTCCACTTTCCCACTGTCGTCTCAGTTCTGGTCATGAGCCATGTTACGGATTAAAACTCCGGCCCTACATTCAGAAGTATAAACAAAGTTTTCTATGCAAAACGGAGCTTTAGGTGGCATCGCAGTAAAACGTACGAGGTATTTAAAGTTGCGACAGATGTTTAAAACATCATGGCTATGTGTATCCAAACTAAAATTATCAGATGACCACTGAGTTTGGTGAGGCCTGTGATGTTCTCGCAGGAGGACGGCGAGAGGCACAGATCTGGCCAATCTGGATGGAAATAAATTCACAGAGGAGTGCGTGTAAAAATAGGAAATGACCCCCAGGCACAGTGTGTTAGTGAGGTGGTGAGAAATTTTCTTAAGTATTTAAGCAGGAAGTAATTTCTCTGCTGGGTCGTTTTGATGTTCAAGGTCAATGTGTTTGCAGTGTAGAAGAGGAAAAAGTAATGGCAGGTGAACTACTCTTAGACCCAAGTCTGTCTGTCTGTCTGTCTGTCTGAGCATGGTAATGATGTAATAGGATCAGGATGTTGAAATGGTTTTCTGAAACACTGCTTTGCTTATGAATCTTAACTGAGATAAAGTTAACACCCCCCCACCTCTCTCTCTCTCTCTCTCTTACTCTCTCTTTCCCTCTCCCTCTTTTATATGTATGGGCTTTAGGCGAGGATTAAGAAGATCATGCAAACGGATGAAGAAATAGGCAAAGTCGCTGCTGCAGTTCCTGTCATCATCTGTATCCTTGCACTTTGCATCAGGCAGTGTCTTTATTTATTAATAATATATATATATATATATATATATATATATTTAACTTTTTTTTTTTTTTTTTTTTTTTTTTTTTATTTTTTTTTTACCTTTTCTCAAAAGATATTAGGATGAATGCCTTGCATTGGTTTATAAAACTTAATGTTTGCTTACTTTTATTAGATTGCAGATAAAAAAATCTTTTTAAATAAATGCACACCTGCTAGTAAAATGTGCTGAATTATTATTTGCATTTAAACATGATGCAGGTGTCCTAATAGTGCAGATACCAAGCTGCTGTGCCCTTTAGAGAAGACCTTACACTAGGGAGGAAAAAAAAGTGATGTAGTATCCTAACAGCTGCCCTTTGCATAAAAAGGGCATGGGTTACATGTGAGAAAAACATGGGCCCTCTGGGCATCCTTTTTATTAGAGCATGATGTAGAGCCCAATAGGGTTTTCAAACGTGCAAAGACAAATGAACTGGAGTCTAGACTGCGTTTTCAGTGGAGGAAAATTCATGCAGTGCCCTATAGGGTTCTCCTATGTACAAGTACAATGTGCACTTTTTCATGGAGGAAAAACAAGAGGCTGTGCTCTCGCTCATCTATCTCTCTATCTACAATTTTTATTTCATTTTTTTTCTAGACTAGAGAAAAGTAAAGAATTGCTCTAATTTACTGTAAAAAAAAAACAAAAAGTCTATTGCTTTTATAAGGTCTTTCGAACAGCAAGAAACAAGATCAATCTCCCTTTAGGTGCTCCATACAAATTGTGCCAAGGTTGCTTCATAGGCAAGGAGTTTAAGGGCACAGGAGTTTAACGTCTGCATAGAAACACCGACTTTATTCATAACAACGAATTCACGAACGTACTTGACTCTCATATGAGCGCGGGCACTGGAACTCTTCCTGGAGTCTCTCTTGACAAAAGCATGCCACGTGACCCAGTCCCGCAACGCCAAAACCATGACGACGTCACATTTGTAAGTACTTGGCATCGACTCGTGTGAAAACTCCAGGTTTCCAGACGATCGTGCTCGACGTGGGTGTTTATTTCTGTAGGAAACAGTGCATTGAACTGGAGCAGCAGTTTGATTTCCTGAAGGATCTGGTGGCCGCGGTCCCGGACATGCAAGGAGAGGGGGATGAGAATCATGCGGAGGGAGCAGAGAGGATCCCACGCAGGTTAGAGATGCGTGCACGCACACGTACACACACACACACACACACACACACACACACACACACACACTTCCTGACACTCTTAGTGTGATTACAATATGTCTAGAATTGAGATTACCCTTAGAAATTCGGAAATGCACCATCTGTGCCATTGTGTTATTATTGTTATTATTATTATTACCTTCATTAGAAGGTAATAATAATTCACTAGAGCGTGTGGCATGTGACCCAATTTACTGAGCATTCATCTCAATCTCGTCTCCCTTTAATGTGGTGGGTTTCAGATCTGTAATTCAGACCCTTTTGTGTTTAACATCCTGTGTTGCGTGATGATTGTGTCGTTGTGTATATGATCTGGTTTGTTGTGTGTAAAACGCATTCATGTCCGTGAGCTTCCCAATGTCTAAATCCAATCCCCATCCATTGACTTTTAATCCTGAACCTCAAAAAAAAAGCTACCAGATTTCAGTATTTGATCATAATTGTAAATTGTGGTTGGTTTGGTGCAGAGGCCGAAAGCCTGGCTCAGGACGCAAGAACGGAGGAGCAGGAGCAAAAGGCAAAGACAAGAAGCTGTCAGGCACAGAGTCTGAACAGGAGGTGAGTTTGTAAGTTAAGAGTGATTGTGGAGGTGAAGGTGCACCTGGAAGAGAAGAAGAAAATAAAGAAACGCAGACTACATGCACAGTAAATTACAGTAGGAAATATTTTCTATTTAACAGTAAGGACTGTCAGATTTCAAGTCAAGTGGCTTTTGTTGTTATTTCGACCCCATACAGCTGGTAAAGTACACAGTGACATGATACAGCGTTCCTCAAGGAACATGGTGGACCAACATCTGTTTATCGCCTCAAATTGAGAATCATAAGAGAATCATGGGTTTTATAAATCGTAACGATGACTTTACTTTCTGTTCAATGTTTATGCTTCATTTATAGAGTATTATAAACTCTATATAGTAAATTAATTGCACTATTTCTTTTGGTACATTCTATGAGTGGCTAAATTTAGGAAGTTTGATCCATTTTTATGATCTTATTTATTACATTTTTGCAACTGAGAATTATGAATGATAAAGTTCACCATGGCAGCCTGAGTTCAAAATCAGACGTACAGTGAAAATCCTCTTCTTGCTTTATTAGAATCTTTTTGATCATCCATATCCATGACCGTATGTTATGACTTTAAATATTAGAACAAATATTATTATTATTATTATTATTATTATTATTATTATGATAAATAGAATTTGCACTCACCACAGATTTTATTTATTTATTTATATCCCCCCCCAAAAGTGAACAAAATGAAATAACCCACGGAGTATAACACTAACACTAACACTAACACTAACACTAACACACACACACACACACACACACACACACACAAATAATCTGACTCTTACATATTATGGATAAATTGGGTGGTTTTTTTCTCACTTTTTTTGTCATATGAACATCTTGATTCACACACCGTGCTTAGAATAGATCACACGTGTAGTTTAGACTACGTGCTTTGAATCCTGTTTAGCTCACAGTCCTCCCGTTAACTGGATGACTTGAACCAAAGAAGAAATTCCTCTTGCTTTCCAAAACAATCCATTGACGTTCACAAACATGCTTTGCAATGTGAGTTTAGGTCCTGTCTTTGCCTCCTGTGTTTGAGGGTGGTGTTTGCTGTGTCTCAGTCTCAGGATGTTTGCTCAGAGACTGAGAGGTTTAATATTTACAGTGCATCTGGAAAGTATTTACAGCGCTAGACTTTTTCAAAATTTTGTGTTACAGCCTCTTTCCAAAACGGATTAAATTCATTATTTTCCTCAATTTTCTACAAACAATATTCCATAATGACAACATGAAAGAAGTGTTTGAAATGTTAGCAAATAATAAAGAAAATATCCAGGTATTCACAGCCTTTGCTATGACTCTCAAAATTGAGCTCAGGTGCATCCTGTTTCAACTGATCATTCTTGAGATGTTCCTGCAACTTGATTGGTGGTAAATTCAGTAAATTGGACATGATTTGTTAAAGCACAGACCTGTCTATATAAGTACTACAGTTAACAGTGCATGTTAGAGCACAAACCAAGCCATGAGGTCCAAGGAATTGTCTGTAGACCTCTGAGACAGGAGTGTATCGAGGCACAGATCTGGGGAAGATACAGAAAAGTTTCTGCAACATTAAAGAGCCCAGTGAGCACAGTGGACTCCATCCTTAAATGGAAGAAGTTTGGAACCACTAAGTCTCTTCCTAGAGCGGGCCACCTGGCCAAACTGAGCAATCGGGGAGAGAAGGAACTTAGTCAGAGAGGTAATCAAGGGCCCGATAGTCACTCTGAAAGAGCTCCAGCATTTTTATTGTGGCGAGAGGAGAACTTTTCAGAACAACAACCATCTTTGCAACACTCCGCCAATCGGGGCTATATGGTAGAGTGGTCAGACGGAAGCCACTCCTCAGTAAAAGGCAAATGGGAGCCCACCTGGAGTTTGCCGAAGGTGCCTGAAGGGCTCTCAGACTATAAGAAACAAAGATTGAACTCTTCTGCCTGGAGAAAACCAGTCACTGCTCATCAGTAAAGCATGGTGGTGGCAGCATCATGCTGTGGGGATGTTTTTCAAAAGCAAGAAGTGGGAGACTAGTCCGGATCGAGGGAAAGATGAATGCAGCAATGTACAGAGACATCCTTGATGGAAACCTGCTCTAGAGCACTCTGGACTTTACACTGGGGTGACTGTTCATCTTCCAACAGGAGAATGACCATAAGCACACAGCCAAGATAACAAAGGAGGGGCTATGGGATGACTCTGTGAATGTCCTTGAGTGGCCCAGCCAGAGCACAGACTTGAACATCTCCTGGAGAGATCTGAAAATGGCTGTGCACCAACTCTCCCCAATCCAACCTGATTGAGCTCGAGAGGTTCTGCAAAGAAGAATGGGAGAAACTGCCAAAAATATAGCTAAGCTTGTAGCAAAAAGGAATTGAGACTGTAATTGGTGAAAAAGGTGCTTAAAGTATTGAGCAAAGGCTGTGAATGCTTTTCTACATCAGATGTTCATTGAAAATCCTATTATTGCTTTATGCAACTTTTTATTTGTATTATATTTTAATTTTTATTGATAGCTTGGGAATTTGTTCAGGCGTATAATTGTCGCTTCAGAGGCCTAAGTTTAGAGGCCAACCGATGGTAAAAACAAACAGCAGCGATGCGCCCCTAGAGGCCGCTCTCATATTGACAGCGGGCCCCAAGACGGGAAAAACTATTGCTATGCATTTTTGCTGATTGCCAATAGTTCCGGCGATCAATTATTAATTAATCGGCCGACCTCTAATTGTGTGAGTTTATTTTTTTACTGAAACGACACGGAGAAAACAAAAGGTTTTTGCATGTGTTCCGTCTCCTGACGCTAATAAAACAGACAAAACAGCTTGTCGATGTTGCATATATCTATATGATGAAATTCGAATGCATCGTTACTCAAAGATCCTTCTAGATGCTACTTAAACCTTTTGGAGAAAACCTCACTGTATTTCCGTAATCGTTATGGAGCTTTATAAAGATGTGCTGTAGTCATTTCAATGTTAAACACTATCTAATGATTAGGGAATATATAAAGTGTTTTGAGCATTTGACAGCTTCTGTTGTTTTTGTCGTATTTTTCAGGAAGACTCTGAAGACAGCGAGACAGATGGGGACGAGGAAGACATCCCTCAGCCCAACGCACACCATCAGGCGGCATCCCATTTCCACAGGTGGCACTACTACATTTACTTCTCTGTGTAAATATATATCGTTTTAATTATACTTATGAACAACTCTCAATTTTTCTTTTAATCCCCAGGTAAAGTGTTTACTTCTAACATTTGTTTGTTTGTTTTTTTCTCTCTCTTTTGTTCCCTAAAACCAGCCCAGACATGCCCCCTCCGTACATGCCCATGGGTGCCCCTCAGGCCACTCTCGCCATGCCCATCAGCTCTTTCGGCTCTCAGGCTTCAGTCATGGGGATGATCGCGCCTCCTCCTGCCACGGCGCCGCACAAAGAACACGACGACGACGAAGACTATGACTCTTAGCTCCTTGTCCCCACCCCGCTCGAACCATTTTACATTCGTTTTTCTTAAGTTGTTCTTGTTCGGCTGCAGAACGCAAAAACGGCTGGAAACCCACAGAACTTACAATAGTTAACGTCCAGACACACCGGTGAAGGGCGTTATAGCAAGCCTGCAGCCACAGCGCAAGAAGAAGAAGAATGGGTTGTGTATTAGCTGTGTGTTTTAATTTCTTTTTTTAAGAATTCTTATTTTACTGTGCAGATTCAGAGAAACAGGACAATTGGTTTAGGCCGGGTTTTTTTGGTTGTTTTTGTTTTTTTTTAAAAGCATTTTGTCATCGCTGCATTCTTGGCTCACAGTCTCATTTGGAAACTGGCCCCAAGTGCTTTTGGGTTTTTTTTTTTTGTTTTTGTTTTTTATATTCTATTTTATTAAAAAGCCAGCATAGAAATTCCCTGTAGACTTTTGCACTTTTTTTTGTTTTTTTTTTGGTCATCTTAGGCTTCCATTCTTCTTTCTTCCTTTTTTTTTTTTTTTTTTT
>MU551700.1:247361-264440 GCA_024362625.1 Silurus asotus
CCCCCCCCCCAACCCCATAAAGATATTAGTTCCTTTAAGATTTTACTTTATGACCGTTTTATTATGTAACCAAGCCGATTTACACCGATATCATGGGTTTCTGTTTAATAAACAAATTTGCGCAAATACAGGCAGAAGGCACATGGGCCACATCTTCAACACGCTCTACAACCAAATCTCTATCAACACTGTACATCATGACTTTGTATCTTTTAAATCGTTTTAATGTTCTTTGCGGGGCCTGAGACGAGCCAGGAACATTGCTCTCCCTCTCTCCTGTCTGTTTTTCGTGGATGTCTCTTTCCAGGTGTGTAAATTTTGGCTGCTCAGAGGCTGTATGTGAAACTTTTAACATTCTTATTATTTTGTATGAGTGAAATAAAGTGCAAATTTGGGTATAATGTCCTCGGTTATGTTTTTTTTTTCTTTTTGGTTAGAGGGTAATCAGTGTTATATGGACAATTTTTTTCAAATCGTATGATCTATGCTATATGGACAAGTTTGTGGACACCATGAGAGTTCTATGGGTGTTCTACATTTTATTCCTCATTTTGCTGTTCTAATAACCTCCACTCTTCTAGATTTTGGAGTGTGCTTGTAGAAATTTGTACTCCTTCAGCTACAGGGGTGTTAGTCAAGTCGGCTTCTGATTAAGGCTGAGGAGGCATGGGGTGCTCCAGTTCATCGTAAAGATGTTCAATAGGGTTGAGGTGGGAGCTTTTCCTCTCAAACCTGTCTAGATGCTAGAACATTGTATGGGTATCCTAGTTTAAGGAAAGGGAGGATTTAACCAGGGAAACTAAAAAAATTAGGCATTTAAAACACTTAAATTCTAGTTCCAGGTCTTAAAAAATGTTAAACAGGTCTTAATTTTTAGATGTCCATGTAACGCTACCTCTAATGCTCACGCAGTTTAGATTTGTTTGTTTGTTTCCTTGGTGTTGTAGTTCTTTCTTTTGCTAGTCCGATATAAATCGCTGTATTACGACTGCAAATGAGACCAACAGCCAATCAGCTTTCTGTTATTGGCGTAAATCTTTCTTGGATTTACAGATATTGTTTTTCAAGCTATGGGGGAAAAAGTGCAAGTTTAGTGATATTTAATTTAAAAAAAAGTGAATTTAAGGCTTGATTGGGGCCAGTTGCTAATAATTTCTGTGTGTTTTTAATGTGATTTAGGTCTTAAATTTCATTGTTAATGGTCTTAAAAAGTAAACTTGACTGCAGAAACCCAGCACTACACTAGTACCTGAACTTCTCTCTCTGCCTAAATTTCCTTCTTTTGCACAACTGTCACTTTAACACTGGACTGACACACCTCAGTAAAACTTCATTACAGCACATGAACACTTTAGTGATAAAGACACTGCAATATATGTTTTCTATAGTATATTTTCTACTTTTATAGTTTTATTTTTTATATCGTAATTCTTTTTAAAATGTTGAACAGGCGTAAAAAAAAATCTGACTACATGTCGTTCTCTGTATGAATATGTATATGACAAATAAAATTTGATCTGATTTTTAATGTCACCAGATCCAATGCCAATCTATACATTGTGTGCCTCCAACTTTGTTGTAAAGAACCACATCTGGCTGGTAAAGTCAGGTGTCTGAATACTTTTGTGCTCTAATGAAGCTTCATATGCAGGATTTGTGTAATGTTTCAGCACAGGTGAAGACTGAAGGCATTTGGGATCTTGGAATATTTAAAATATCATTACTAAACCCCCCCAATGAAGTAGGAGGAGGCTGATGTTAAGGTGCCGTGTGTGTCCTTTACATTTCTTGTTGAAAGTGTTTAACACCACAGTGCTGTCAAATTCTCCAATCTGATTTGCTTGGGAGATTCGGTTGCTACACCAGGTCTGATTTTCAGACCACACTTTTGGCTGTAGGTCCAGGTTTGTATTACTGTGCTTGTTGTTATGCACTTTCGTTTCTATAGCAACAGCTAAGCTTAGCTAGGAACTTGTAATAGCTAAGATAGGAACTTTAATTGGAATGTAAGGATAAATAAATAATCTTTCCCAGCTTTTTTGAACAGATGTAAAGCTGTTCTTCTGCGTCCTTCTTACACGAACATCTTTAGGACTTTAGTAAAATTACAGGTAGTTTAATACAGACAAATACAGTGAGGAAAATCACTATCAATTTGGTCTCTAGTGTCTTTGGACAGCTCTTTGGTCTTGGCCATGTTAGTAGTTGGATTCTTACTGATTGTATGGGGTGGACAGGTGTCTTTATGCAGCTAACGACCTCAAACAGGTGCATCTAATTTAGGATAATAAATGTAGTGGAGGTGGACATTTTAAAGGCAGACATCAGGTCTTTGAGGGTCAGAATTCTAGCTGATAGACAGGTGTTCAAATACTTATTTGCAGCTGTATCATACAAATAAATAGTTTAAAAATCATATATTGTGATTTCTGGATTTTTTTTTTTTAGATTATGTCTCTCAGTGGACATGCACCTACGATGACAGTTTCAGACTCCTTCATGATTTCTAAGTGGGAGAACTTGAAAAATAGCAGCGTGTTTAAATACTTATTTTCCTCACTGTATATAGTGTGTATTTTCTTGGTCAGTCTGAAAGACAGATACACAGAGTGCAGCTTGTTTACTGTTTTTTTTTGTTTTCTTCAGCTGGAGCATTTCATAGACAAATTTGTCAGTCTAGTACAAGATGCTCACACACTGATTTGCATACTTACAAAGTGGGGTCTCGGAGCTTGTTTACATAAATAAATCATCACAGTAAACCTGTGTTTTTAGAGGGTACTGTTATGACAAGTATTGTAGCTTAATCAACAGATAAATGCTGATTCCTGTGCGTATGTGATTTTTACCTCAATGAAAACACCACATTTCTATTTTTTTTTTGTCCTCTATGTTTGTTTTTTCTCACTTTCTTTAAGGAGTCGGAAAACTACAATTATTTGATGTCACCTTCTGCTTCTGCACAACGGAAAAAAAAAAAATATATATATATATACTACATTTGCAACACATTTGCCAGGTTTCTTTCATCTAATAGCCACTTCCTGTATTGCAGCCACAGGTTGAATACATGTACTGGTAGAAACCGAATGAAAGCAAGCAAGCAAGCACAAAAGGAAGAAAGAAAGAAAGAAAGAAAGAAAGAGAGAAGCCTAACCCAGCATTGTAATAGATAAGCTTGTTTGTCCACTGAAACCACAAATAATTCAATCTGTGGGTTTTTTTTATCCGTTTTATTCCCAGGAGATTGTAGTATAAACACTAATTTAAATTTTGTACACTTTACTGGCCACAGGCTTCAGCCATTTAACAAAGAGAGAGAGAGAGAGAGAGAGAGAGAGAGAGAGAGAGAGAGAGAGAGAGAGAGAGAGAAGACTAACCCAAGCCAACCAACAACATGGTAATAGTTAAACTTGTTTGTCCACTGAAACCACAAATAAATAAATCAGTGTTTTATTATGTCTTTATAGATTGTAGAATAAACACTAGTCTCCATTTTGTACATTTTTTGTGCACAGGCTTCAGAATCCATATCTTCATTTCAGTGATGATCTTTAATCATTTTTGATGGATTAGGAGCTTTCTACTAGTGTGTGTGTGTGTGTGTGTGTGTGTGTGTGTGTGTGTGTGTGTGTGTGTGTGTGTGTGTGTGTGTGTGTGAGAGAGCACTCCTTTACCTATACTAACAGCCAGGAATTTTCACCTTTAACAATACACATTATTACATACACCAGGGGTCACCAACATGGCACCAGGTTGCCCTCAAGGACCACATGAGTCGCCCGCAGACCTTTTCTAAAAATAGCTCACCACAGCACCACTTACCAGTGAGCTGCATCAAATTCCTTTTGTTGCTATGCTTTTTTTAAATCACACTTGCATTGGTGTGAATTTGAAAAGGACAATATTACAATATAGATGACTATAGATATCATTAATTATTAATGATTACATATATTTAAAGGTAAATTGAGCAAATTTGTTATTTCAGACGTGTGTATCAAACTGGTGGCCCTTCACATTAATCGGTACCCAAGAAGTAGCTCTCGCTTTCAAAACGGTTGGTGACCCCTGACATACACTACCCGGACAAAAATATTGAGACACTGTACTTTTCCAGTCATGTGTGGTTCTTCCCCAAAACTGTTACCACAAACATGGAGGCACACAATTGTCTTTATATGCATAACATTTCTCCTTCATTTGATCTAGGAGACCCTAACCCTGTGCACAAAGGGGACGTTTGAGAGAAAGATCTTGAGTGGTCTGCTATAGAGCTCTAACCCTCAACCCTACTAAACACCTTTGGAATAAATTAGAACGCTGACTGCACCCCAGGCCTCCTCACATCACCTACATCAGTAGCAGACTTTACTAACACCCTTGTAGCTGAAGGAGCACAAATCTCCACAATCACACTCCAAAATCTAGTAGAACATCTTCCCAAAAGAGTGGAGGGTCTTATTGTAGACTAAATGTGAAATGTTCAGGTGTCTATATGTATAAGTTTATTTGGTGTAATATCTTAGCATTTGTTATCTTGTTCCTGAGACATTTTGGTTTGTTGGAGCACTAAAACTAAACTGTGCTTTACATTAGGATCATTGAACAAAGACGTCATAAACGCCACTGAGTCAAGAGCTGAATGTCTGGGATTAGCTCTTGATGTTCACAGGATGTGGGTTTAATTTGTATGGCAAATGCATTAATACTGATGGCTGGTTCTATTATATAAGGAAGAAGAAGGAAGTAAGGGTGTGGGCTGGTATAGGAAAATAATCAGTGACAGGTTGGTGTGGTGCAACAAGATGGAAAGTAAAATGATGTTTAGTGGTGAATTTGTAATACATTAAGATTTAATACATTTAATGCACAAATCTGACAACCAATAAAAATGTGTTTGAAGTGAAAACATAAAGATAATCAGATATGACGTTTTTTGTGTGTGTGTGTGTGTGTGTGTGTGTGTGTGTGTGTGTGTGTGTGGGGTAGGATATTATAATAGCCGGGGCGAAGTCTCAACTTTTTGCTACCGGGCCCTCGGAAACCACCGCATCCTTCCTGAAGAAATGATGACGCAGTGTTCTGTGTGTGAGCGAGAGAGACAGAGGGTGTGTGTGTGTGTGTGTGTGTGTGTGTGTGTTCTCTTAGATGTGAACCATTTCCAGAATCACACCCTTTCCCTTTAGACCCTTTTTTTCTTAACCCCAAAACTAGCAAATCCACCACAGGCAGTAAGAGTTGACTTGACATTCATTCCTGTTTGGTTCCTTTGCACTGTTGATGTGTGTATGTATGATGTGAGTCCCCAGAGACTGCGTCTGCATTTATGATAGATGTGGGATAGGGTAAAATAACAAAGATTGGACGTCGAGAGCCATCAAAGGGTAAAAAGGTGGAACGGCAGCATTTTTTAAGCCACAGGCTGAACCTGAGCGGGGCCCTCTAGAGGACTGGAGAACGCTAAGAAGGAGAAAATATTTTCCAGAATTTAAAGTAGGGCCCAGATATGAATAAATATATATATTTAATGTGACTTTATAAAAAAATAGTTAATAATAATATAATAATCTTCTACTTCTTCTCTCGGCTGCTTTCATTAGGGGGCGCCACAGCGGATCATCCGTCTCCATACCCCCCCTGTCCTCTACATCTGCCTCTTTCAAACCAACTACCTGCATGTCTTCCTTCACCACATCCATAATCCTCGTCCTTGGTCTTCCTCTTTTTCTCCTTCCTGGTGGCTCCATCCTCAGCGTTCTCCAACTGATATGCCTCATGTCCCTCCTCTGCACACGTCCAAACCATCTCAATCTCGCCTCCCTCACTTTGTTTTTAAAACGTCCTACATGCGCTGTCCCTCTAATAAACTCATCCTGTACATCGTCGTCACTCCCAATGAAAATCTCAACATCTTCAGCTCTGCTACCTCCAGCTCCACCTCCTGTCTTTTACTCAATGCCACTGTTTCTAATCCATACAACATCTCAGGTCTCACCACAGTCCTATAAACTTTCCCTTTTACTCTCACAGATACTCTTCTATCACATATCACTCCTGCTATCACTCTTCTCCACCCACTCCACCCTGCCTGCACTCTTTTCTTCACTTCTCTAACACACTCTCCATTACTTTGCACTGTTGACCTCCAGGTACCTAAACTCCTCCACCTTCTCCACCTCCTCTCCCTGCAACCGCACCATTCCACAGCTTCAGCGGTTCTTTACAACAAATAAATGAGCACAAACCTGTTTAGGTTTCTGACAAGCAATTATGCTGCAGTGCATAAATTCGTGATTGACAGCACACAAACCTCGCCTACTTGATTTAATCATTTACAGTATTGCGTTATTATTATTGTTATTAATAGTAGTAGTAGAAGTAGTCAGGGACAGAAGCAGGAAGTAAGAACTACGTGTCCAACAATCTTTCTCTGATTGTGGATAAAAACAAAAAAGACAGTTGTTGATCTGTTTTAAAATCTTTTATGAAATTTGTTAGTAAAAACAGTTCAAAGTGTAATTCGTAACGTTCCTGAACATTCGGTTCCCACTGAGGATTCCCACGAATTTTAAGATAATCCGCAACTTCCTGTTAGATAGGTTCCGAATGAGAACCCGCAAATTTTCCGAGCCGCGAATTATCGGGGATCGACCGTATTAGTTACAGTAGTATAAGTTATAGCAGTAGCAGTTGTAGAAGATATAGTATTAGTTATAGTAGTATTAGTATTAGTTTTAGTTTAAGTAATAGTAATGGTAGTACTTTAGTAGGTGTAGTAATGTTTATTGTAGTATTAGTTATAACAGTAGAAGATATAGTATTAGTTATAGTAGTATTAGTATTAGTTTTAGTAATAGTAATGGTAGTACTTTAGTAGGTGTAGTAGTGTTTATTGTAGTATTAGTTATAACAGTAGAAGATATAGTATTAATTATAGTAGTATTAGTATTAGTTTTAGTTTTAGTAATAGTAATGGTAGCACTTTAGTAGGTGTAGTAGTGTTTATTGTAGTATTAGTTATAACAGTAGAAGATATAGTATTAGTTACAGTAGTATTAGTAGTAGCATTAGTTTTAGTAGTAGTAAGTGTAGTACTTTAGTAGTTGTAGTAGTGTTTATAGTAGTATTAGGTATAGCTTGAGTGGTTGTAAAAGATATAGTATTAGTTATAGTAGTATTAGTAGTAGTTTTGGTTTTAGTAGTAGTAATGGTAGTACTTTAGTAGTTGTAGTAGTGTTTATAGTAGTATTAGTTATAGCATTAATGGTTGTAGAAGATATAGTATTAGTTATAGTAGTACTGTATTAGTTTTAATAGAAGTATTAGAATTAGTTGCAGTAGTATTAGTAGTAATATTAGTAATATTAGTAGTACTTTAGAAGTTGTAGTGTTTATAGTAGTATTAGTTTTAAATGAAGTAGTAATATTAGTTTCAGTAGTAATTGTAGTACTTTAGTAGTTGTAGTAGTGTTTATAGTAGTATTAGTTGTAGTAGTAATATTAGTAGTACTTTAGTAGTTGTAGTGTTTACAGTAGTATTAGTTTTAATAGAAGTAGTAATATTAGTTGTAGTAGTAATTGTAGTACTTTAGTAGTTGTAGTAGTGTTTATAGTAGTATTAGTTGTAGTAGTAATATTAGTAGTACTTTAGTAGCTGTAGTGTTTATAGTAGTATTAGTTTTAAAAGAAGTAGTAGTATTAGTTGTAGTAGTAATATTAGTAGTACTTTAGTAGTTGTAGTGTTTACAGTAGTATTAGTTTTAATAGAAGTAGTAATATTAGTTTTAGTAGTAATTGTAGTACTTTAGTAGTTGTAGTAGTGTTTATAGTAGTATTAGTTTTAATAGAAGTAGTTGTATTAGTATTATAAGTAGTATTAATTATATCAGTAGTAATTGTAGTATTAATGTATTAGTTGTAGTATTAATTGTAGTATTAATAATAGTATTTGTAGTAGTATTTTCAATATTTATTTTTATGCTCATAATATTTTAATTTATTTATTTAAACTGACTGTCACGTATAATTTTTTTTTTAATCCAAATTTTGAGATGTTTAAAAAATTGATAAGTCCGAGATATTTATTTTAGCATCTACAAATGGGTTAATAAAAGTGATGTTATACACACATATATAAAAAAAACAAGAGAGAGAGAGAAAAAAATACTATTTCCGTTTATCAGAGACACAACAACAGTCTCGCGTTCTGACGGTCATCTGATCTTTTTCCTGTTGGACAACAAGCATTTCAACACCCCTTTAATATTCTAGATAGTGCACTAGATAGGGGGCCTCTGTTCATTGTTGTGCCCTGTACCTAGTGCGCTATAACAGGCTCCAACGCCTGGTTTGATATTTATCCAATAGGAGCGCGTCGAAACGCTCATCTGATTAGAGGTGTGTGTCAAACGGCAGTCTTGTGAACTAGAACAAGCGCGCATGCTCCGTGTACTTAGTTCCTACGTAGTGTACTTATCTAGGGCCCGAAACGTTTTTTAAACTTTAACCCACAGGAGCGAGAGAAAACTTATAAAACTCCTCCCAGGTGGTGTGAGAACATTAGAGGGGGGTTCAGAAAGTGCAAGACTGAAAGGTCGGTTTGTTTGCGTGTAAAATTAAAAAAAAGAGGAGAAATGTGTTGAATATCTGGATTGCATCTCGTACCAGAGCTTTTTGTTTGGTGTTACGGTAATTTAGGGTCGTGTTGGAGAGTTGGCAGGGCACTTCCGGTTTCAAAACTCCAAAGTCAAGAAGGAGAAGAAGAAAAAGACAAACCGGAGAAGCTCAGATGTTGTGTAGGACTTTAATGAAGGTCCTGCTGCATGTTTGGATTTTTGGAGACTGAATCTGGAAGAAGGTGAAACGCTTTTCCTTGGGGGTTGTGTGTGTGTGTGTGTGTGTGTGTGTGTGTGTGTGTGTGTGTGTGTGTGTGTGTGTGTGTGTGTGCATGTGAGTTTGGCTTTTTTGGTGCGTTTTCCTGCCATTCTTCTCTGCGCTTCCTGCTCGGACTGACCGCGAGCACCAGGAGACTAAAAATACCCAGCATGCTCGAAAACATGGGCTTTATTTCTCAGAGACTCAAAATTTCAATGATTGTTCAGACATATATGATGATCTAGTGGGCGGAGTTTGTCTTTTGACTCTTAAAGATCAGATCCAACAAGTTGCACAGGTTTAAAAGAAAAAAAAAAAAAAAAAGACTTCAATTAATCCAGTAAGTTCAGTCCATTTCCGGTTCATCAGATGATTGGATTGTTCCTGCTGTTTGAGAAGATCTTCAGGTTTTAATGGAGAGCTCAGGGTGTGCGCTCTCATCCTCCACTCTCTGCATCTTCATGGAGACCCGAGCGCTCCATGAGTGCTGGTGCTGTGCGCCTTTGGATGGTTAGTGCGCTTTGGAGAGAAGAGCAAGAAAGAGCGCATCAGTGCCTCTCCATGATCCTCACGTACAGCTTAGGAACGGGAGAGAGGAGCCGGAGAGCGTGTACATTTGGATCGTTTTTCAGTCGTTTGGATCCGGGCGTCAAAAGGAAGACAAGGAAGAAGAAGAAGAAGAAGAAGCGCCATGGAGCCTCTGAAGAACATGTTCACGCGTGGCACGCTGTCCCATTGGAAAAGCTTGGAGCAATCCCAGAAAGGGAACTTCCCCAACCCGGTGTGGACAGCCCTGTTCGATTATGAAGCGTCCGGCAAGGACGAGCTCACCCTGCGCAAGGGGGACGTGGTGGAAGTTCTGTCTTTGGACTCGGAAATTTCCGGGGACGAAGGCTGGTGGGCTGGGAAGGTCAACAACAAGGTGGGAATCTTTCCCTCCAATTATGTTTCGCTCAAACCCAGCGGATACGGGAAGATCCCGGGGCCGGGTGTAGAGGGTGAGCTCGGGCCTGCCGTGGAGCTGCAGTTCGAGCCCGAGGTCCTGGATTTTCGGGAGCTCAGCTTGCAAGAGGTGATCGGGGTGGGCGGGTTTGGGAAGGTCTACCGCGGGATATGGAGAGGGGAACTGGTGGCGGTGAAGGCGGCGCGCCAGGACCCGGACGAGGACATCAGCGTGACGGCGCAGAACGTTCGCAACGAGGCACGCCTGTTCGCCATGCTCACGCACCTCAACATCATCGCGCTCAAAGGGGTGTGCCTGAAGGAGCCGAACCTGTGCTTGATCATGGAGTACGCGTCCGGTGGACCTCTGAGCCGCGCGCTGGCCGGGAGGCGCATCGCACCGCATATCCTGGTCAACTGGGCCGTGCAGATCGCCAGAGGGATGCAGTACCTTCACAGCGAGGCGATAGTCACGGTCATTCACAGAGACCTCAAATCGAATAACAGTAAGTGTCCCTATCTTCTGTGCAGAATGCATTACTTTTTCTTTTGTTTCCACACACGGTGAGATGTTTCATCACTTCAGCTACCGTCTTAATTCCATAAATAATACGTTCTGTCAATATTTTCATCAGACTGAGACTCCTCACATGGAAATCTCATGCAATTTACCTCATTTAATTAAATCATTTATGCAAATCTATTCATGCAAATTTAATGATTTAGTTTTAAATAATGTAGAAACGTAAAAAAAAGAATAATGTAGCTAAAAATTGAAAATACGTAGCAGAAGATTACAATTGCGTAGTTAAAAAAAAAAAAGCGTCATTTACCGAAACTAACAATTCGGACGTGGAACACGATATAAAACTCTCGGCTGATGGAGTATATGTAAAATATTTTGTAGAAAGGTTTTAGCTTTCAACCAAGTCGTTCTTTCAACGAAACTCGTACTTCAGCCATATTGGATTCGAATATCGACTAAAGTCCCATTTTCTCACAGCGAGTATGAACATGCGAGAGAGCAGGGATGAGAACATGATTGCGATTGGTCATCCCGTGTATATTCACAATTGTAAGTGTGTGCAGTGCAAGAAGATGTGATAAATCCATGTACATCAGTGTAGTATTTTGCTCTATTAATACAAAGGTATCGTGATGACGTTTTATTCCTCTTGTACCACAGCAGTTTGCTTACTGATTTTTTTTAAATTTCTAGTTAAATATTTATACTTGTTATAGTTATAGATATGAGGTTGGATTATCTCTCAAACTATTGCAGCTACATGCAGTCATTCTCTCATCAACTTCTCTATTTTCTCTCTCATAAGTGTTTCATGTGACGAACATAATTCGGCTTGAAGGTTAAAGATAAACTGCAATTGTTTTGGAAGAGTTCGCGCTTCGGCTTTAACCGGTTTAACGCACCGACACAATCAACTGCTTTAAAAAATGTTAAATTATAACCCCCAAAAAGATCATGTTTAGGTGCAGCGTTAAACAAATACAAATCCCTATCATGCAGTTGTTCGTATAGACATGCTCACATGTTAGAACAAGTACATTACTGTAAAGCTCTACCATCAGAACACTTTTTGGCCAATCAGAGTCGAGTTTTTTCTTCTAACTGTTAGATGTCAGAAAGCAGAATAGTTATATATATATATATATAATGCAAATTGAATGATTATGCAAATTAAATAATTTAGTATTAAATAATGTACAAATGTAAAAAAAAAAGAATAATGTAGCTAAAATTTAAAAGAACGTAGCTAAGAAGTAAAACAATGCAGGTAAAATTCACGTGTTGCTAAAAATTGATAAGAACGTAGCAAAAAATTTGAAATAGGTAGCAAATGATCACAATTGCGTCGTTTAAAAATGCATCATTTACCGAAACCAACAACTCGGACGTCGACCAAGATCTAACTCTCGGAGTTTATGTATGAACTGTTGGAAGAAAAGTTTGCACACACTTTAGCTTTCGAACAAGTCGTCCTTTCAACGAAACTGCAGTTTTTGTATAAATCGAGTTTCCTTACTTCAAAAGTCCCTGTGACTACTATATGTCCGTTTCCAACACAAACACGAGCGATATCAACATACTGTTGATGATTCATGTTCCAGACAGACTTTCATTCACACAGATACTGCTGCTTCACCATCCTCTTTCTCTCTCTCTCTCTTTCTCTCTCTCGCTCCCCCTCTCTCCCTCCCCCCCTTCGTGCTGTTGTCTGTTGTGGTGTCCTAACTTTTTAGCTCAATGCTTGTTCTTACATCTTAGGAGACGTTGATTAGGTGAATCGAACGCACGCACGCTATCAGAATGCAAAATTTGATCAGTGTAACAAAGATCAGAATAATAAATATTGACTATATATATATATATTATATTAGACAGCTCCTAGACGGAGAGAGGCAGTATTTTGGGGGATTTTATGGTTTTAAATAGTCTGTTTCGACTTTTTGACTAATATTTCCCGAAATATTAAACGATCTGATGAGTAGTTGTTTTTGAAATAATAAGTGTCATACGTTCACAGCGAAGCAGTTTTGTAGACGTGAAAATCACCAACATGGCCTCATTAGAGTGGCAGTGTTCCTCAGATGTTCCTGATATGTTCGTGATATTCACATCTCAGTATCTAATTGTGTTTAGGTCCCCTAAAGCTGCTGCAAATGGAATTTACTTACACACTATAGAGGATCTGCTGTTAAGGTTAATTGAAGGGGGTTTAATTAATTGACTGATAAATAATTAATGGAAAAAAAATCTAATAAAAAAAACCTTAAATGATGTATATATGCTAGTTTTATTAGTTATTATATTTTCTTTATTTCTTTATTTCTTTATTCTATTTACACGCTGTATTATTAAGTTTCATGTATTTTTGGTATCGAAGGTAAATGATTGAGGTAAAAGTGCTGATGTATGAGAATTCACTCATTTCTTATTGACAAGTTTTTCAGAAATGTAAAAGTTTCTCAGAATTTTAAATAATTTGAAGTACAGATACCTGAAAATTTGTACTTCTGTGCAGTAACAGTCAATTCGAATACGTCCTTGCTGTCCATCACTGGATTTAATATTAGAATTTCGGTTTTCTCCATTAACGTCACACTTTCCTGTGTGGTGCAGGAGGAACAAGCAAGTGTGCTGAGCAAGAGTGAGAGTGTGTGTGTGCGCTTTCTCTCTCTCTCTCTCTCTCTCTCTCTCTCACACATGCATTTCTCACAGCAGTCTATAATAAGTGATATTTGTTCATTGTTCTAAACACCTAATGCAGTTGTAAGCAGTTTTTTTAATGCAGGATTCTCAGAATCTTAAGAATTCCCCACCCGATGCTTCACTTTTTGACCATTTTATTTGGGGGGAAAAAAAACGCTTTTAGCAGTCAGAATGTCCACGTGTCCCAACTCAATATCTGCGTAACTATAAATTGATTTTCCACGACATTTCACGATGCCTTCGTGTAGGCATTGTCAAAACAAGTTGGTAAAGCTGTAGTGACCTAATTTAATATCTACATAAAGACATTTTTTCTATTATTTTATGGTATATTTTTTAAATCTGCGGTACAGATTACGAGTATCAGATTGGTGCTATGATGCCAAAGAAATGACTAAGTCGGAGGAAAAATTCAAGGCAAAACACTGAGTCCCATAACATTAGACCAATGAAATTGCCGAACAGGTTCAGGTGAACCAATGAAACTCTTTATATTAATCAGATGCGCTCCCACTGAATGTTTGACCTGCCGCTCACTCGGACTGTCAACAGGAAATGCGAATCATTCGTTACACTAAAAACAACCGGGCATGAAAAAACACTTCACCTGTGTTCTGAGCTGCACGGCATCGGGAGAAAAGCTTCACCGATGGTGATTTTTAAACGCACGACGATGCAGAGAGAAAAACTCCCGAGAGAAATAGTTGTGAAAGGAAGGAGGAAGACAGTGAACAATGATTTTCTTGGTAGGCCACTGTTTAGATACAAGCCGTGTAACAGACACTGTCTTTCATTAATGCCTGTGTAAAGTTTATTAGTTTCAATGTAGGAACTGTGGCTTATACACAGGTGCGGCTTATAGACAGGTGCGGCATATTTATGTTCAAAAATAAAATCTATGTAAAATTCAGTGGGTGTGGCTTATATTTGGGTGCGCTTAATAGTCTGGAAATTAGGATAGATGGATTAAATAGCCAATGGGGACTGTATAAAGATATATATATTTTATGTGAATGTATAAATCCATACTAACATTCCTGCACGGCATCGGAAGAAAAGCTTCACCGATGGTGATTTTTAAACAAAATAGTTGTGAAAGGAAGAAGGAAGACTGTGAACAATGACTTTCTTGGTAGGCTACTGTTTAGATACAAGCCGTGTAACAGACACTGTCTTTCGTTAAAGCCTGTGTAAAGGTCATTAGTTTCAATGTAGGAACTGTGGCTTATACACAGGTGCGGCTTATAGACAGGTGCGGCATATTTATGTTCAAAAATAAAATCTATGTAAAATTCAGTGGGTGTGGCTTATATTTGGGTGCGCTTAATAGTCTGGAAATTAGGATAGATGGATTAAATAGCCAATGGGGACTGTATAAAGATATATATATTTTATGTGAATGTATAAATCCATACTAACATTCCCATTGCCTTTTTAAACATCCCATTTCAAATGTAGTCCCGGTTACTGTTATTAAATCCTCCACTCTTCTGGGAAGATGTTCCACTAGATTTTGGAGTGGGATTCTGGAGATATGTGTCAAAGTCAAAGCTCAATAGAAGGAGATCTTCCACTCCAACTCATGTAAATCATATTGTCCTGAAGCCGGTTTTGTGCACAGGGGTATTGTCATGCTGGAACACGTTTGGGTCTCTTAGTTGTCTCATCCAAAGAACTTCTATACAGATGTGTCTAATTTTGTGGTAACAGTTTGAGGGAGAAGCACATATGGAAAACGGATGTTTAACAGCGTAGTGAATGTGTCTGTTTTCTTTTTTTTTTTTTCTTTATTAGAAAATAAAACCCCCCTATTTTTACAATCCGGCGGTTATTGGTTTTGTAAATGTGGCACACCGTGCCTTTAATTTATCCCTATATCGTCTCTCCCAGCTGCAACTCTTTGTTTTAGTGACGCTCGACTTTCAGTCGGGCAAGACAATCCACCCTTTTCTTTTCCTCATTCTTCAGAATGACTGGTTGTTATTCTTCTCTCTCTTCGTCCTTTCATCTGTCGTTCTTCTTAAACCTGTAATAAGCCGGTTTCTCAATGCTGGAAAACACCTCTGTCTCGTTAAGCGTTTTTTTTTCTTTTTTTTTTTTTTTTAAATAATAGTCTTTATTTTTATACATGCAGCCCACTCTTGTTATCTTATCCCTCTCTTTCTCCCTCCCTCTCTCTGTCTCTTCCCCCTCTCTTATAGTCGCTTGTTTTTCAGTTCTTTCCGAAACCCTTTGTCCGGGACTTGTCCTTACTTGTCTCCCGAGCCCTGTCGTGCCAGAATGTGGCATCCTGTGTTTTTCTTTCCGTTTTTTTTCTCCCTCTCTATCACTTTTAACTCGTCTACCAGTTTTCCCAGGGGACTGACCGTGTTTGCACAGCATCCAGAAGCCCACCATTTTCTCTTATGGTCATTCTGTATTGAGCAAATTCTACACATAGTGGGAATATTTGTATATATAAGGGGAATTACTATACACAAGTGTTAAGCTGTTGCTTCAGGTTATTATAGTGTGTGTAAGCATTGAGTCTGATGGGAAAATCTTCCACAGATGTAAAATCTAGGGAAAGACTTGACTTTTTTATGTATGGACTGTTCAGGTAACAAGAGTTCACGATGGAGATGCGTTCTGATTAAAAATGTTTTTGATAATTTTTTTTAATTTAAATAATTATGTACTAGTGGTTATTTAATTATTAATTTTGTAATATATTAATGAAATTAGACAATAAGGGAACAAGTGAATAAAAGAGAGGCAGGTAATTGTGTGTGTGTGTGTTCAAATTAAAGTTTTATGTCACATACACAATATACAGAATATGACACATAGTGAGATGTTTTTTTTTGACTGTCCGACTTGTAAACATGACAAATAGAAATTAAAGATACAAATAAAAAGAGTAAAGTAACGTTAAAATAAAGGATAAAAGTATATGAAAAATATCTATCTATCTATCTATCTATCTATCTATCTATCTATCTATCTATCTATCTATCTATCTTTCTTTCTTTCTTTCTTTACATTACATTACACCTTAAACGGACGGCACCAAAACAATGCTTTAAGTTTACAGTGCTGTACTGTATTAACATTCCACTTTATTTTATGATTAATAATTATATTTTCATTAATAAATGTCATTAGCATAAATCTCCATTAAAACAATTCCCTATTAGTGTTTTGGTCTATCATGCTGTTTGTGAGAGACCGGGAAAGTCAGCCAAACTAATTAGTTCTGTGGCAATCGCAATTCCGCAATAAACCGAGCGCACAAGATTCGATCCGCGGTAAAGCGGTGTATTACCGTATAAATACGCGTATATATACACATACATGAATTAAACAGAAAGGATTGATAGATATTTGATAAAAACAGAAGTACAGATTAAAGTAAAGTTGTATGATCATGATTGTTATTAATGTGCCCATGTGCTGGTATAAAAATGTAAAAGTGAAATGGTATAAAGTGACGCTGTGCGAGTCCAGTCCAGAGTAAAGTGGCTAGGTCCAGAGTGTGTGTGTGTGTGTGTGTGTGTGTGTGTGTGTGTGTGTGTGTGTGTGTGTGTGTGTAATTAATAAGAGATGCTCAGACTACAGCCTTGTATCAGTGCTGCTGATGGGGAAAACCTTTGGCCTCAAGCCAGGGCCCATATCTGGAATTCCGCTGCAAGTAAATACTATAAGGAAGTTCTTTTAGGTACATGTGTGTGGACAAACACGTGCACACACACACACACACACACACTTCATGCGTGCACAGATGCACGTTATCTATTACCCATCTGCACTTCGAAAGAGAATTAACTGTTAATACAATAATAGACACATACACCCAGTGCACTTGCCTCACCCAGGCAACAAATATTCTCCCAACCCACACACACACACACACACACACACACACACACACCCTAGGATAGCTGGGAAATCGTGGGAAAGCGCCAAAGCTAAGCACTCGGTCCTGGCCTTTCTCAACATCAACACTTTATTTTCTCTCTCTCTCTCTCTCTCTCTCTCTCTCTCTCTCTCTC
>MU551700.1:264452-303128 GCA_024362625.1 Silurus asotus
TCTCTCTATATACACTTTTTTTTTTCTCTCTCTCTCTCTCTCTCTCTCTCTCTCTCTCCTATTGCTCTGTCTCTTTCCACTTTCCTTCCTTTGTCCCTTCTTTTCTCCAGAGAGGACAAGAATCAGATATAACCAGCGTGCCGTGTTTTTTCCATTTTCCACTGAGCATGTAGTGCATAATTCTAATTTGAAAGCCTACGGGAACTTTTTATAATTATATATATATATATAAGTCCATTGAAGCATTTTTCCTCATGTGCTTCTCTCTTTGCACCCTCACCTGCCCATGAGTTCCATGAGGGTAATTTAGGGCTGCGTGACATTCTGGAGGAATGTGGGGTCTAATCAGACGCCATTATTATAGAAACCAAGAGTGAAAGAGATTTCTCAGATAGTCGTTTAGCACCATGTTGAATTTATTTTTTTTTATTTTTTTTTATTCTTTTCCCCGCCCCCAATATCTCCTTTACTTCTCATGCTACATTCCTAATTGATTCTCTTTTTAATTCTGTCCATTGTCCAGGGTATTATATTGTGTGCGTTAATCACTTATATAGGACATGAGAAGCCAATATTTGTTCATTTTATGTAAAGCTACACAGCATAACCGCTCATAAATCTCAGGAGATGAGCTCGATATTAACCAGGGCGTCACCTCTGCAAGCCTCCACTAATTTATGAAGAAAGGGGCAGCTCAGTAAATAAGAAGTTGGACTTCGGATCAGAAGGTTTTGACTTCAAATCCCAGCACCACCACTTCTTCCAGGGCTTGTGATCAAGGTCCTTAAACCTCAACTGTTCAGGTGTATAAAAGAGATAATTGTAAGTGGCTCCATATAAGAGTGTCTGCCAAATGCCATAAATGTGAATAAATAATAATAAAAAAAAGCACAGCAGTTTATTCAGTGCAGAGCGTGGCTGAAAGAGGAAGGAAAGGAAGGCAGATTATCGATAAAAAGATTTCTTGTACCGCATAATTTCACCGATTGCTTTTGCTTGCTCTTCACTTTCTCCTTGCTATTTTCATCTTTTTCTTTTATCCTCTCTGCTGCTCATTCGGACATCGAACACTCAGCTACACACAGGTGCTCGAGTTTTACCGCTCAGCTCCCTTCCCAAACCAGCGCTGGAACACACATTTATTGTTTGTTCACTATATTTAGTAAGGATGACTCAAATTGTTTGATTAAAAAAAAAAGAACTCGATGCATTCAAACACTGGATATGATTCAGTGTGATGTGATTAGACTGTAAGATTGTTAATTATATCCTGCGTAATCGCCTAAAAACCACCATCCAGCAGAGCTTTTAGGATCGCCACTGCCACCAAGCAGTTCCTGACTTGTGTACTTAATGAATCTAAAGATATGTGGATACTGTCAGGAGCTAAATCAAAAATGAATTGTTTAAAATGTTTTAAAATAAACAACAAAAAAAGAAATATTGCCTTTTTTTTGTGTAAAAGTGATTAAATGTATCCCCATTTACTCTTTAAAAAACTCCACTCTTCTGGGAAGGTGTTTCACCAGATTTTTAGGTGTTCTCCTGGAGATTTGTGCCCATTCAGCCAAAGAGAGCTATAGTAAAGTCAGGTACTGATGTAGGTGAGGTGAGGAGGCCTGGGGTGTTAGTTTTCCAGTTCATCCCAAAGATGTTCAATAGGGCTGAGGTCAGAGCTCTATAGCAGGCCACTTAAGATCTTCCACTCCAACCCATGTAACGCATATGTTCATGGAGCTGGATTTGTGCACAGGGAGGTTGTCATTCTGGAACATGTTTGGGGCTCCTGTGAAGGGAACATAAAATTCAACCTCATCTGAATATTTATTTTACAACAGTGTGCCTGAAACTTTGGTAGTAACAGTTTAGGGAAGAACCACCCATTTTGCTGGAAACATCAGGTTTCCCAGTACTTTTGTAAATATAGTGTGTGTATGTATGTATACACATACACATTGTTTTGCCCATGCATGAAAACGCTAAATAATCCATTGCACTAGTGTTAAGCCGCTAACCAGTATGTGTCTGGCAGCTAACGCCAGTGCTATGAATTCTTTAGAGCTTTATATCCAGCTTCAATCCTTTCAGGGAGTAAATGAATGAAGGATAGAAGGAATAAAGACATTTGTAAAAAAATTTATATTAAATGTAAAACACAAACACATCTGTATTACCCAAATGAGGTCAAACAAATGTAAACTAACTAAGTTATTAAATTTTTTTTTTTTTTTCAATTCAATTTGTGTGAATTTAATTTATCCACTTCAATCAGATTTTTCTGATTTTAATTAGATTTATTTTATTATATATATATTTTTTAAATCTATCTATCTCCCACACACACACAAATATATATATATATATATATGAATGAGAGAAAGAGAATTGTCTTCTTTTCTGCAACAGTTGAGTGGTGCATGTGTGTGTGTGTTTTCTCTATCCATGGAAATAAAGCCTGATAAAATCTGTACCATTCTGAAGTTAGAAAGGCGTGTTTTAAGTGAACAGTTTTTGAAAAAAAAAAAGGGCAGGAAACAGAGGGCACTAGTCAGCTTTTTTTTTTCCCTCTCCCTGTTTTCTTTGGCCGAGGCTGATAAGAAAAAGCAGCACAGCGGTATTGTCTTTTTTTATTTTGGAAAAGAGAGCTGGCTGTATCCGGAGATGGCAGAGGGAAATGTGGGCAGGAGGTGAGCAGGTGCTTGTCTGACATACAGGACTTGAAGAGAGTCAAAAGCTTGTTAGTCCGAAGAAGCACAAGTTCAATTTTCTTGTATCATATTTTTTGAAAGAAAGATAAACACAAGGGAATTAGGAAACATGGCAGGGCACACAGATATATCAAAATAATCAATAATCTATGTGACCGCAAAGTAAGAAACCAAAAAAAGCACTTCTGAAAGAGGAGGAAAAGAATTATATTACTTATTTTGCTACAAAGCACTGATTACTGGAGAATCCCTCATGAATATTAACGTGAGAGACGTATTGCAATGTGATTCCTACTGTAATTGCGAAATTTCTGGAAAAAATATTTAATTTTGAAAGTTTTTAGAGGTCCTACAGGTACCTGTGTACGTTGTAACTGTAGAAAGTATTTAAATGCATTGATCTGGTTGATGGATTATGAAAAAATTAAACACTTTTCAACCAATCGGAATCAGCAAAAAAACTAATAATAACAAAAACATTTTACTTTTTTGGATTTGAGTGTAACGTGTTAAAAACCTCCATGGGTCCATTGTAACCATAGTAATGCAAACATTCTCTGTTTAAAATGTTGGACTAATTGATTAGATGATTTTCAAGGTTTTTTCAGTTTAAATGTACAGCCTGTAGCATGGCGTCTGTGGCTTCTCAAAACCCATGGCTTCTTAATTCGAAGAAAAGCCGGCTGCTCTCACTACTTGTTAAGTCTTTGCGAATGTATTTTGGCAACTTTTATGTTTAACTGTCAAGTCGACTCAACCGATGCCAACAAAACCCAATTTTTTTGTTTTGGTTGTAAATGTTTGCAGCCTGTTTAGACAGCTGTACATCCTGGAAGCTGCAGATCCTCAGATGGTGCTGCAGATTAAAAAAAAAAGTGCAATCTGCACAGTGTTTGGAAATAACAAACAGTAGCGTTGACTCACAGCGGTCAAGCTCTTTGCCATATACGAGAGCCGAAATAAGATTTGATGAGATTTGTGATTGCATTGGAAATACACCATGTTGGATTTGTGAAGCCCTTCATGATGTCATAGCGCTATCGAATTCCGGCTTCCGATTGGCTCCTCAATCGTTTTAATAGTAACACAGGGAGGCGGTTAAAAATAGTTGTATGCTGATATGGTGACATTTTCAGTTCAGGACAATGAAAGGAAAAAGAAATGGTTTATAGTAACTTTTGGAAAAGGACGACCATCAGGGCAGTAACAGTAACTGCACTTTACGTTGGCTGAATCATGGATCGTTGTGGAACACTACCATGATTTTTTATTTTTTTAATGATGTGAACACAGGCTAAAATGTGAGCCGTTTGCTTTCAGAATATATTAATCATTACAATTGAAAAAGAAAATCGAACAAACGTGTCTGGAAGAAAGGAAAGATGATCCATGGTCGAAAAATCCAGCTTGCATTCGCATCATCACTATCGAACCACACCAATACTTGCACAACCACATGTTTTTTTTGGTAGCGTATTGTACATGAGTCAAAACCGGATGAGTGCAGTAGGAAAACGAAGACACTGAAGGGTCAAGTGTGACAGGAAGTCAACAAAACCCTAAATTTAATGAATTTTCCAAGGCATAGATAGATTGTAACAAAGAAAAAACTCGATGTAGAACATGCACTAATAAAGTTGACTATATACAAAGCATAGAGTTTAATATCCAGCTTTTAATCATTTCAGGGAGTGAAGGAATGAAGGCATTTGTTAACGTGTGCTGAAATGAGTAGAAGAGTTTAAGTGGATCATATATTTTAGAAAATTAAATATTAAATGTAAAACACACACACACATTTGTATTACTAAAATAAGGTCAAACTATATAAACTATTTAATTTAATCTTTGTTTATTTTTAATCAATACAGTTTGTGCCAATTTAATTTATTATACACTTTAATCAATATATTAGGTGTGTTGCAATGATTAGATCTTTTTTATATATATCCATCCAACCATCCATCATTACAACCAACCAACCAACCAACACGTCATAACTAGCACTGTGTGTACTCTTTGTCATTTTACGTGGAACACACTGTTGTTTGGTATTATTATTTAATACAAGTTCCCCAACAGAACCTCCAGTTTGATAACTTGTCTGTTTTTCAAACACCAAAATTTTCCACAGTACTTTTGATTTGAGAGAATACTGGGGACACAATCATTGGTTTCTTAAGTTGTAATAAGCTTTTACAGCAGCAATCTCTAATATACAGAATATGCATTTGTGTTTGTGAATGGTTGAGTCACAAAAAGTTGTACATGGTTGAATGTGCAGTTGCGCAACAACGCAGCTCCACTCTCTGAACTACTACCGAGTTGGCAGAGTGGGTATAGGTGGTGTGTTGTTGTGTGTTTTTTTTGTGTGTGCCGTCGAGCTGTACCTTCCCACCCCTATTTCCCTGAGCAAATATTACATCCTGCAACACAATAATGCACCATCAATGATCGTCTGAATCAGCAAGGGGTGCACATACTGTTACTCATCAATATGGCAATCAGGGTTCCTACAAATTTTTGGAAATGTATGGAAAACTATGGAATTTGATTTGTGATATCCAGGTTATTAGTATGGAAAAATAGAACAAAGTATTCAAAAATGTTTCCATAATATTGCACTATTCTTTTTTTTTTTTCAAATATTAAATTAAGATTTTGTACAATGTGTATATATATATATATATATTTTTTTTTATTAAACAAAGGCACTACACCGCAATAATCCGGGTAAATGTTAAAAACGGCGTTTTCTTCTAAAAACCCTTCGTGTTCGCATTTTCGTTTTTTAATAGTTTCGCAAAAGTTGCTTATTCACACTTAAATATCTGAAACAATTTCCTCCCTGTACTGCACATGAGCAAAATGTAAGAAGCTTTGACCCGAGTCATTTCCGTGTTGCGTTTATTTACTTAACCGGATATTTAACACGTCGCGGTAATGACTAAAAAAAACGTCATCGTTTTCGAAAAGCCTCCATTTTCACAATCCACACTGTAAAGTCAAACCGACATTTTCAAATGTATAATTTTTTCAAAAAGCTTTGTTTTTGTCGACAAAAACGAAAAATTTGGAAAAACGTGTGTGGACGGAAGTAAAAAATTGAGAAAAAAATAAATCCGTTTTCAAATGAAAACTTATTAGTGTGGCCAAAAGGTGTGTTTTGTTAATGGACTTTAGTTGAGTTTTTGAGTTTATTGGTGAATTGTACTTGAACATTCCTTTTTGTTTCTGTAGGATTAAAAGGTTTACAGTTTAAAAATTACATTTTTAAATGATGAACTGTTTTGATAATTAACACTCGTTTGGTGTGTCACGGGCCATGTATATTTCATTAATTAAATTAGAAAATTGTATTCAATAAAATTCATATTAGAAGTTTTTGGAACTGAGTCTTTAGCCTAGCTGTAGTTTAGGATGGGTTTCAGGGACCAAAACCTGCGAACAAGTGCACTGATTGGAGAGGCGTGTTATTTAAAAAATCTTTATATTAAATTATTTTTAATTCAATAAAATTATAAACATTTTTGTATCATGTCTCATATATTAACTATTAGATTTAATGAGAGGGGGAAAAAAATATCGTCCAAAAAAAAAATCGTCATCAGATATCGGCATCGCCCAATATCGGTCGGCCTCTAGTTATAATATGGTCTTTAAAATCTTTCGAGAAGTCTGCATATTGGAGTCAGGAAAAGCATGGATTTTTCAAATAGAAAATGTGTAGGAACCATGGGCAGTGAACAGACATTGCTGCTAAGAAAGCGTTCAAAACGAGTTTTACAAACCGCAAAATCCCACCATCAGGCCTCAAACCAACTCTAAACTCGTGCATCTGAAAAAAAGTGGGGACCACCAAAATCTACTACATCAAATTAACCCAACTATAAACCAAAGACAGACTTTCTTGCTAAACGCTGAAGAACCCACAATGTCATTAATGTAAAACAACCATGAAACACATGTTAATGGACTGCAGCACACTTAAAAATAAAATACAGCTTTTCTACTCAACGTACATATGAATCCTCTGAAATGTATCACCAAAAGAAAATACTAGAATACTTACAGAACATTTAACTAAAGGACTCCAAATAACGTCATAGTTAAAACGTTGGCATAAACAAACAAACAAACTATTACTCATCCAGTAGTATCGGTTATGCTAAACTGAAAATGTGACGAAAAAAACCCAACTTTTATCTAAAAATGGTAGCCGACATTATTTCTAGTTAACCATCAGCTCATAAATGACATGTCTGCAGAACATCTGAGGTTAATGGATCATGGTTCGGGTTAATATGTGACCACGCAGTGTTTTAATCGTTTACAATGCAAGGGGTTTTCTTAGATGACTTTTAAGCACTTTTATGTAATACTCAGCAAAAGGGTAGTTGCTTACTTCTGTAATTCTCAAAGCACTTGAACTGTTTAATACTAATAAATGGTTTTGTCTTATTCTTTTTTTATTCGATTTAAATTACGTGCAGCCTCCATCAAATACGTCACAGAAAATGAGCTGTTCCTGTAGAAAAAGTGGTTTCTAGATAAGAATTAGAGATATTTAGATAAGATTCTGCAGCACCTTACTTTGAATCATTTCACTGAACCCTTAGAGTTGAACTATTCTGAACATTATGGGTATTATGACCTGTGCTGATGTCTACTTTTCTTCTCTTTCTCTCTCGTGCTATTTCTCCCTGGACCGTGGGTGGGAGCAGAATTCCGACAGGGTGGGGGTTTTCCCCTGGAAGAAGGAGGGCTTTGTCTCTCTGGGGAGCAGCTTACTGACACACACTCTTGTCTGGCAACCTCACACTCATACACACATATCTACTTACACAAAGAGAGGGTAATCACACATGGAGAGACTGTAGAAAGGTTATGGAGAAAGAGAAAGAAGGAGAGAGGGAGGAAGAGAGAATGCCAGACAAGGAATGGAAGACACAATAGTGTTGGAGCAGAGCTGTCAGTAATACAACACAGATGACTGTAACTAAAAAAGACATGTTTATATTTATTTATTTGTTTGTTTATTTTGTACTGGGACTCACTGGTAGGTATCTCACAGAGGCCACACCCCTTTTTTCTGAGCACATCTTTACAAGGCATAAGCCATACTTGCTTCATCTTCTTTAGTAAAACATACCTAAGCCATGTTTTCTTCACTGGGACTGACGGGCATATAGGCTATGTTTTCATCACTGGGACTGACGGGCACAAAGGCCATGCCTTCTTTACTGGGACTGATGGGCATATAGGCCTTTTTTTCTTCACTGAGACTGATGGGTACAAAGGCCGTGCCTTCTTTACTGGGACTGATGGGCATTTAGGTCATGTTTTCTTCACTTGCACTGATTGGCACAAAGGCCATGCCTTCTTTACTGGGACTGACGGGCATATAGGCCATGTTTTCTTCACTGGGACTGACGGGCACAAAGGCCATACTTTCTCATTTCCTTAAAGAGCCTCACAGGCCACACGCCTTACATCTTCTTCCCAGGCATTGACTGGCTCAGAGGCCACCTCTCCTAATTTCACGTCCTCTGAGGCCTGTAATGAAAATTGAAACGTAAACTGCAACACAAATAACCCAATTAAAAGTTTCCTTAAAGCATGCGTCTCACTAATATCTTTATCAATCTGTCATTGTGTCCCCGTGGGTGTATGGTGTGACCGAGTTCAAGCCTGCGCCGTTCAGCTAACCAACATCTCAGACTTCCAAACAGTCAAACAAACAACAAACACAGCCCGTTGTCATGGATACTGTCATCGCGCCAGTGTTCGTTTAGCATGGTGTGTAGTGCACCCTCATTTCTCTGCTTTGTTTCGTTTTTCCTGCATTACAACATAAAAAACACACACTCGCCGCTTCCTGGCTTAGGGCCTAACAGATAACGTTTAAAAGAACACTGCTCTGAAATCACTGGGGGAATGTGGACAAAATTGGTGGTTATGGCTCAGTGCAGTTGGTCTAATGACCTGTCCTGTGGTACTCTTTTGGCTCTAGTGGTTACGTTTTATTATTTTTTTAGCCGTGGAACTGATATTTATGCTCTTTTACCTTGCTGTGAATCACTGTTAATCTTTTACCATGTTGTTGTTCTGCTTTCAGTGAAGATTTAAAGCTGGTGGAAGTGTGTGAACCCTCAGTGGCCTTGCTTAACACCACAGCAAGAACAGACAGACATGCTGACTCTGCAGTGTGTGTGTGTGTGCTTTTTTTATATATATAAAACTGTTGGTTAGGAAGCATATGCTGTGCTACATACTACACCATAACCCTTTACTTCAGGGTTTTAAATCAGTGTAAATGTGTAAATATTTTAGCGTACATGAAATATGCACTATATGTACAAAAGTACTGAGATACCGGACTTTTCCAGCCATAACTGATTCTTCCACAAACAAAGTCAGCAGGTATAATTTAACCTAAAATACAGGATAAATTTTGCATCTTGTGGTTTGTATTTATGAAAGGAATAAGCTATTTTTTATTTTGGCTTATCGGATTTGAAGAAATAGGGACAGGCATGACTCGAACCTTTCATATTTTTGAACATTGTTTTATTAATCACATTGACAGCAGGGCTGCAGCTATCGTGTATTTAAGTAATCGTGTATTTTAACGATTAATCCGTCGAATAATCACGTAATAAGATACGTTTATTTTTTTATAGAATTTTGAAAAAAATAAAGTAAGGCGGGTCTCTTAAAATGACAGTGTTTTTGTTTCCTTTTTTGAAAAATATTTATTTTCATTGCAGAAATTGCCTGTTAGAATATCTGAAAACTTAAACCATTTATTTCATTTAATTGCCATATTATTTCAAACTGCAAATAAAAAAATAGAAATGAAAAATAGCATAAATGAAAATCAATTCCAAGTCAGTTTAAAAAGGGTAAACACGCTGTACGTTGATTCATTTTTTAATTTTTTTATTTTTTGTTTGAAATAATTCCAAACTTTGGAAATCTTCTCTTTTTCCTCGCTGTTTTCTCTCCATTCCTCCATTTTTATTTTTCTCTTTTGCAGCACCTACTCTTTCTATGGAATCCTGTTTCTGGCACAATAAAAATTTAATTTTGTTTTGCCAATTCCTCTATTTTTTTTTTTCTTGCAATTCTAAAGGATTTTTTTCTTGCAGTTTCAGAGAAAAAGTAGGAATTTCGAAGGGGGAAAAAAGCATTTTTTTGCGGGTTGTGCATTTTTGTATTCGAGTTACTTGAGGATTTAATGCATGAAATTGCCATATTACAACAAAATGCATGTACAAATGCTAAAATAATAAACATTTCTATTTCAAATGACTTTAAAAAAGGGTAATGCACTGTATGGCGTTTTAGTTTAAAATGATCCCAAACATTGGAAACTTTCTGCCGTTTTCTTTGGCCTTAATTTTCCCCATTCCTCCATTTATGTGTCTTTTCCTGTCTAGAGTTTAGCAGGTGGTGCGTCAGTAATTATGGTCTGTGGAGAAACACACAGACCATAATTCATTTGTCAATTCATATGTCATCTGTGTCAATTAGGGCTTAAACAAAAAAAGGGCTGAAGACAATGATTTGCATTGATGCTTTGTTCAGTCCATTTAACTACACGAAGCATCAATGCAAATAATTTGCTTCAGCCCTTTTTGGTTTCAGCCCTAATTGACACGTATCTGAAAATAAATACCAGGGACCTTATTGATGATGACAAATGAATGTACCAAAAACTTGATAACTTTAATATTTTTTTTTTTCCCCTTCAAGAGAACTGGCGTTCTAAAGTATTTATTTAAATTCTAACCAACACCAGTCATAACATTTATCCAGTAAGCTGGTGTCATGACTTGGTCTATTGAAGAAAAATGGCCACAATTTTAGATGCTCAGCAAGGCTCTTGTCAGCTCATGAGATTAAAGCTGAAGAGGAAGCAATTGGGGATAATAACTCTTCAAGACTTAGAAATAAAGTAAAATAGTCTGCACTTTGTTTTTGGGAAAGGAAGGTCTCTGATGGGGTGTGTCACAACTCAGAAACATAGTATCAACAAAAAAAAAAGTGAGATTCTAGGTTCACAAAGACTCCAGTGTGTCAGACGGAAAGCTGACGAGACGTATAAGCCGGGTGTTGGTTTCAGTGGAACTGCGTGACGGCTCTGTTAGAGAAATGAATGCAGATATGAAATATGAAAAGATAACTAACATGGGCAAAATGACTGGTGCATTGTAGGTGTAGAGTAATTGTTTCTCAGAGCAATAAACATTTTTGTTTTGTTTTATCTGATGTGAATTGTGAGTTTTTCATCGTTTAAGTTATTAGAACTTTTCTGTATACATTTTTATGCTCTCTATGAACAGGTTTTTGGACGTTCTACTAGAGTGTTGGTGTGGGGATTTGTCTTTATTCAGCCAGGTGCTAACAGGTGCAGTTAGCATTCTAGTTCAACCCATTAGTGTTCAGTAGGGTCGAGGTCAGAGCCAGAGGGAGGGGGTCTAGCTAAGTGGTTAAGATTTTAGATGTCTAATTAGAAGGTCATGAGTTTAAATCGCAGCACCACCAAGCTGCTACTTTGGGGCCCTTGAGCAAGGAACTTAACCCTCAGCAGATCAGTTGTATAAATGAGAGAAAACAAGCTTAGTTCTGGATAAAGGACCTTTGCCAAATGTAAGCTTTTTGAATCCATGTTACCCATGGAGTTTGCTTTGTGCACAAGGGAATTGGGAACCTTATACAATTCTGTCCCAGCAACTTAGAGGTAACAGGAATATATATGATTGGAAAAGTCGGTTGTCCCAATATTTTTTTATTTTTTGGGTTGATTTATTAAATTTGCTTAAAAACTAAAATGAATTATTTTCAGCAATTGTCGTCAAATGAAGTGTGTAATTCCCCTTATTACTATTTATTTCATTGTTCTGTCATTTGTTTTTTGAACTAATTCCTTATTATTTCTTCTAATTTATCTCATTTGTTCCTAATACCCTACTCTGTCCCATTTGTTTCTGGTGTGTATTTGTGAGTGGAGCCGTGTGAAAGCAAAATTTCAGTCCTCTTTTGAGGAACTTTTAAGCGGGCAGATTTGCGTCACGTCCTGTGGGGGAGGTCATAAGAATGAGTTGGAGGAAAACCGCCACTTTTTGTGTGTGTGTGTGTGTGTGTGTGTGTGTGTGTGGTACAATTCTCTGCCATCGTTTTAGGCTTTGCTTGTGGTCGTTGGCAGCAGGCTTAGAGGGTTTAGGTTGGGCAAGATTTTTAAAAAAAAAATTATAAAGAAAACGGTGCGACGGAGCAGCAAACGTCGTGTGTGTTCTTTATTGGAAACTGAAAAAGGCAGGAAAGACAGGAGCTACTTCACTACTGCTTAACACACCACATTGCACACTGTGTGTGTGTGTGTGTGTGTGCGTGTGCGTGGAGTGCAAATTCCACTTGGCTAGTGATTGCTATCAAGAGATACTGAAAGACGCGTGTGTGTGTGTGTGTGTGTGTGTGGGGCTGCACAGGTCTCTTTTGTCTCTTGCCACCACAGTGCATGGTGCACACATGCCGACAGTGTGTGTGTGTGGAGCAGGAAGAGTGCTGGCAAAGATGCAACCCTGTCACTCCCCACCCTCTAAAGTCTCGCGACACATACGGTCGTGACGTCTTACACACGCACACGCTTCTGCTTTTCTGCCAACGAAGAGGAAGTGAGAGAGCAAGAAGGAGATGAAGACAGACAGACAGATGGAGACAGACAGAGAGACAGACAGACATAGACAAAGAGAGAGAACAGGCTGTGTGTTATATTAGAATGATACACACACACTCACTCACACTCAGTGTCTTTTCACAAGAAGACCACACAGTTATGAAATTTTTTCGAAGTCAGGCTGCTCACGTCATTTCTGATTTCTGCTAGCAAAATGTGTCAATAATTTACAAGAATTACTCAAGTATTTATCACGAGGGAAATTGTCGGCCGCTTCAGGACCGGCTCTGTAGCCAGTGCTTTTACTCCTGCGATAAAGTCTGTGTACCAAACCAGCAGGTTGAAGTCCAAGATGAAGCTGGTGCCACACCCATTTTGCTGAGATCATGAAAATCCTATTATTTTGTTTGTGTGTGAAAGATGTGCTGAGATCAACTGCTTGTATTCTTAGCTTATTGTTCATGCATGCATTACAAGGAAAATTTGTTCCATCGTTGCTATGGAGAAATGAATCCGTTTCACACAAGGTCATTAATCACATACTTGGTGCTCATTTAAGTTCCTATAAGAGTTTATCTTTTATTGATTCCACTTTTATTATTTTTCTGTACAAGCATTCCAGACGCCTTTTATTGCTTTTAAACGTATTGTACTTATACCATTTGTGCAAGTTCTCCCATTTTAGAAGATGAGAGAGGCCTGTAATTTTCATCATAGGTAAACTTGAACTATGAGAGACAAAATGAGAAAAAAAAAAACCAGAAAATCACATTGTCTGATTTGTAAAGAATTTATTTGCAAATTATTGTCGAAAATAAGTATTTGGTCACCTACAAAAAAAGCAAGATTTCTGGCTCTCACAGACTGTAACTTCTTTAAGAGGCTCCTTTGTCCTCCACTTGTTACCTGTATTAATGACACATGTTTGAACTTGTTATCAGTATAAAAGACACCTGTCCACAAACTCCAATATAGCCAGAAACAAAATTGTAGACCTGCACCAGGCTGGGAAGACTGAATCTGCAATAGGTGCGCAGCTTTGTGTTAAGAAATCAACTGTGGGAGCAATTATTAGAAAATGGAGGCCATACAAGACCACTGATGATCTCCCTTGATCTGGGGCTCCACGCAAGATCTCACCCCATGAGGTTCAAATTATCACAAGAACCGTGAGCAAAAATCCTAAAACCACACAAGTAGATCTAGTGAATGACCTGCAGAGAGCTGGGACCAAAGTTACCAAGGCTACCATCAGTAACACACTACGCCACCAGGGACTCAAATTCTGCAGTGCCAGACGTGTCCCTCTGCTTAAGCCAGTACGTGTCCGGGCCCGTCTGAAGTTTGTGAGAGAGCATTTGGATGATTCAGAAGAGGATTGGGAGAATGTCATATGGCAAGATGAAACCAAAAATGAACTTCTTGGTAAAAACTCAACTTGTCGTGTTTGGAGGAGAAAGAATGCCCTACTGTGAAGCATGGGGGTGGAAACATCATGCTTTGGGGCTGTTTTTCTTCAAAGGGACCAGGATGACTGATCCGTGTAAAGGAAAGAATGAATGGGGCCAAGTATTGTGAGATTTTAAATGAAAACCTCCCTCCATTCGCAAGGGCATTGAAGATGAAACATGGCTGGGTCTTTCAGCACGACAATGATCCCAAACACACCACCCGAGCAACGAAGGAGTAGCTTCGTAAGAAGCATTTCAAGGTCCTGGAGTGGCCTAACCAGTCTCCAGATCTCAAACCCATCTTTGGAAAATCTTTGGAGGGAGTTGAAAATCTGTGTTGCCCAGCGACAGCACCAAAGCATCACTGAACAGAACAGAAAGCGTTTTGATTTTTGTCATTGCTAACAAAGGGTATATAACAAAGTATTGAGATGAACTTTTGTTTTTGACCAAATACTTATTTTACACCATAATTGCAAATAAACTCTTCAAAAATCAGACAGTTATTTCCGGAATTTTTTTTTCTCATTTTGTCTCTGATAGTTGAAGTGTACCTATGATGAAAATTACAGGCCTCTCTCATCTTTTTAAGTGTGAGAACTTGCACACTTGTTGGCTGACTAAATACTTTTTTGCCCCACTGTATATCGTCACTTATGTCAAAGCGGCATTTTTCTCTCCAGACTTAACTAAGGGTCGTAGGAGAAAATTTTATTTTGAAATATACCAAACATTATATAAAAATAAAAGTAGGGTTCTTCTAATTTATTCCATAATATTAAAGCATAAAAGTTCTAGACCAGTGAAATTAACCAGGCATAACATTTGACATTTTAAACAAGATTCATTGATGCAAGTTGCCGCTGTTGATGCTCGATGGATTGGGACTGTTTTGGCAGCAAAATGGGGGACCAACACAATATTAGGCAGATGGTCATAATGGTTATGGCTGATCGGTAAAGTACAATGAGAAACAATCTAGTTTTCTCTATAGTAGAGCTCAATGCCCAATACAGCAGGTCATCATTTTTCCAAAGTTTTTCTAAATATCATTGTTCCAATTTTTTCTTCCTCTAATATATGGTATTGGCACCAAATCAAAGATCATCACCGGCCAACTTTGGCCCGCAGGCCCTAGTCTGGGCTTCTCTGCTATAGAGAAATTGGAAAGCTCAAACTGCCTGTGGTGGAAAACCTACTGTCCTTCCATTCAAATCAATTCTATTTTCCTTTGTTTATTATTCGTTTTTTCATTCACATAAGCGAGCATCCAACCAATCACGACAAAGAAATCGTCTCTCTTTGCACGATAGCCTTGTATCAGTTCAGTCAGTTTTCCAGATGCATTCACCAGATGTTTAATCCATAATCAGTGTATGCGTAATGCGTCAGAACCCCGCAGGGCGAAATTTCACTAATTAAGATCCGAAATTCAGCTCAAATATTGACAACATGGATATGAAAGAGGGTTGTAGTCTGATGATGGAGTCTTCAGTTTAATCGAAAATATCTCTCCTCTCTCTCTCTCTCTCTCTCTCTCAGTTCTCCTGGCCCACCCGATAGAGCAAAAGATGGAAGGAAACACTCTGAAGATCACGGATTTCGGCTTGGCACGAGAGTGGCAAAAGACCACCAAGATGAGCACGGCGGGGACCTACGCCTGGATGGCACCCGAGGTCATCAAATCCTCCACCTTCTCCAAGGGTAGCGACGTATGGAGGTGAGTCAGTCATTCACTGTTTTCCTCAAACAGCAAGTCCCATCATAGCGAATGATAAGCGTGCGAGAGAAATAATATTAACATCCTGGAACTGAACAACACATCAAAACACACGTGTGATTTCTTACTCAGCTTCTGTCTGTTCCTTTTATTAAAACACCTTTTAAGGCGCCTCCCAGGAAAATGAGTTGAAACGAATGAGGGAAAGTGCTGATGTTAATAGTATTCAAGCGCACGGAAACCGCTGCATCCCTGGTTAGATAAGGAACAATGAGGTAATCTGCCTCCGTTTAGTCTCGGAGTCATAACGTTTGATTCGGAAGACTTTTCTGCTGTTTTTTCCCCCCTCAAAAAAAATAAATAAAAAATGTAAAGCCATAACACGACTCTACAGAGCTGAAAAGAACTTCCGCTAAGTCTGTTTGAGACTTTCTCATTTTAATATTTTTATTAATGTAATATTTAAAGGGGCAGGATTCAGTTAGGGTGCAGCCATTTATATAAAAATGTAAAAAAAAAAAATTTGGGAAAAGTGCGTGGGGACTAAAGGAAATGGAGAGGGTGTAAGAAATAAAGCACACAATGACGAGGAAAGGGTGAGTAAGCAGAGCGAAGCAAAAAACCGGGGCTAATCAGAAGTCTGATCCAAACTCAAAGACGACTCCTGCTGTTTGCCCCCATGCTCACAATTTTTATTCATGTAATATTTAAAGGGGCAGGATTCAGTTAGGGTGCAGCCATTTATATAAAAATGTAAAAAAAAAAAAATGTGGGAAAAGTGCGTGGGGACTAAAGGAAATGGAGAGGGTGTAAGAAATAAAGCACACAATGACGAGGAAAGGGTGAGTAAGCAGAGCGAAGCAAAAAACCGGGGCTAATCAGAAGTCTGATCCAAACTCAAAGACGACTCCTGCTGTTTGCCCCCATGCTCACACACACACACACACAATCGTGCACACACACAAACACTGCCGCTTTTATTCACAGCAGGTAAGTGAAACAATGGCGCTCTTATCCAGGTTTAGAGACTGGGAGACGAGAGGGAGCCACACACATAGACAGAGTCACAATAGCATGTAAAGGGATGTAACCTCAACACAGCAACCGCACACACATGAAGAACAATAGACGCCTCTGTTCTCAAGGGCGCATCCTTATGGCCAATTACACCGCCAGTCACTCAGGCAGGGATGACTGTCAGGCTTTTAAAGACACACATGCACTCATTCTTTCTCAGGGAAGAGAGGTGTTGAATGTCTGCCGAGACAGGTCAAGTCCTTTTCTGGATGCGAGACGCAGTGTTTCCATACTGTAATCTGCAAAACTTCACCATGACAACAAGACCGGTAGATCAACACGGTAATGTTACACAAGGAGCCACTGTGGACAGCGCAATTTGGAGATTTAGTGTAAAAAGCTTTACAAGTTAGTTCACAAATTAAAAATAATTAGAATTTTTTTTCAATTCATATTCATTTTAAGGCAAGGGAAATGTAAGATTACCACACAGTCGTCATCCGTTTAGCGCCGTGGTTACGTGGCAAAACCGCCAGCGGAAAACAAATTTGTGCGATAAACTGACCAAATTTTATTTTATTTTTTTTATTGTTTAAGCCATAAATTATCCTGACGCACTTTTTAAACACACAGAAAACTTTAGCACGAATATAGCGAGGTGAATTTTGTGTAAATTTGTAGAAATATCACATTTATAGTGAGTACTGTAGTACAGTACTGCAGCGTAGCCTATGCATAGTTTCTCTGCTTGTTTATTGATTGAAGTGTCCTATGATGTAAAAAAAAAAAGGCGGAGTTAAAGATGCAAGGCATTCTTTGTTTATTGGCTAAATCTGGTAATGTACGTCTTTAACTCCGCCCTTTTTTTTTACGTCAGAGGATACCACAAAAAAATTTATAAATATATATATATATATTTATAAAATACTATTAAGCATAGGTCTCTAAGAAGATGCCGCTCTACCTCTGCCATGTTAATCTATATACTATGTAACTTTCAGAACACTAAAAAAATATATAAATATAATTTTGTATCATTGCAAATATGTTAAAAAATGGTGCATCACGATACAAATGCCAACTTCTATCTGGTGCACACTTTTTAAAAATTTGATGCATCACATCGTTTACTTTAATGCCGACACAATCGAGGGGAAATCATATGTGCTGTATTTTTATTTTTATTATTAGCATTAGATGTACTGCTCATGTATACATGGGGTCTGAACAATGGAAAGATCTGGGATTTTAACTGTGCATTTAATTTAACGCAGCCCGAGTTCCTCAGGTACCCGATGTTATATCAGATATAGGAATACACTAATATCCTGACTGGTGTAAATTGGTATGCTAATATGCCAAAAAGGAGAAAGGGGAGACGATGAAACTATTTCAGAAAAGTTCTAAATGCATAATGACCTGCTAGCATAGTATTTCATGTTTGTGGATGCTGTTCTAGTGTGCATTCGTGTAGAAAAATGAAATTGTTTCAGTACTCGATTTTACTACTATTTGTACCTGTGCAGTGAATATAGATCACGCATAAAGGAGGGAGAAAAAAACTATGTTTTGACCAAATCTGTGTTTATTAAAATCAAAAATGGACAAATGCCCATACCTTGATTGTTGAAAGGAACCAAACCCTGCAAAAAAAATTTATAATTGGAAAGCAGATGTTCACAAAAGCACATATGATGCTCAGGTGTTGATATACGTCTGATTTATACATACTTCAATATTATGTACAGGCATGCAAGAGGAATAAACTGAAAGTAAGAAAGAAAAAACACAAAGATAATGATTTTAGAGTGGATACGCCGGGGTACAAATATGAAAGAAAGCCAGTATTCAAGGAGTTTAAAGAGTAATTGTATCATACCTTAATGCTTATAGGGTTAAACGAGTGTGCAATGAGTACGTACGAGTGCACTTGTTTTAAAAACCAAGTGTAATAATATATAATTACGCTGGAGTCCAGCGGTGGAGTAGCTCAAAAGGAAAAAGTTTCTCAATCATTCTTTTTATACTTTTTGCAATTGGTGTTCATGCAAATATGCTAGTATACATACAGATGGCTAGAATAAATAATGATCTTCAAAAAAATTGGAATTTCACTCCGAATGGCTCAGCTTGTGATTTTTCAAACATTTTTGGCCACTTTTTTTTTAGAAAATTCAATGTAAGACATGGTACAAGTCTGGATATTAGCTGCGTTTACTTTATTAGATTACACCTTCCACAGTAAAAGATTTCTGCGAACGCTTGAGAACGATTTCCAGACCGAACCGCCGATAGAATCACAACACAAAGTTTTCTTTTCTTCTCAGACCTTAAAGGCGTCTTAATATACTTCTTAGATTATAGTGTTTAGGAGCTGCGGGCCAGAGAAAGCTATGTTGTGCTGCGTGTGTGCGTATGCTGTAATTAGCTGGCTATATAAAGCCACCGTGGGCGAGTCTCGTTCTCTGAGTGAGAGCATTTAAAAGAGAAAATGCTCTTGCGGGGTTTTCTTGTGTGTAATTGTCGGTGCTTAGGAGCCAAGACATGGAGGATGTTGCTGTTCTTTTTCTGAACTGCTGTGTCAAGTGTCTACGTGTGTGTGTGTTTGTGTATCTGCCATCCTGTAAATTTTGCTTCATAGCATGTTTGGGTTGGAACGATTTGAATGTCTCTCTCTATCTTTCTCTCTAGTTACGGAGTTTTATTGTGGGAGTTACTCACAGGCGAGGCTCCTTACAGAGGGATTGATGGTCTGGCTGTAGCCTATGGAGTGGCAGTAAATAAACTGACTCTACCCATTCCCTCCACCTGCCCCGAACCTTTCGCCCAACTCATGTCAGGTAACTTCTTTTATCCATTCATCTCCCAAGCAAGCACTTACATTGGACTTTTCTCAAGTGTTCCTCTTCACATTAGGGGTGTACCGGTACACGTATTCGTACCGAAACATTTCGGTGAACATGTGTAACAAATGCAATCCCTTTTTTTTTTTTTACCTGCGGAACAGAGTTACAATCAGAGTCCCTTATTAAAGTGGCGGAGAGCAAGTTTGTTTAGTTTCCACCTCACTTTACTCAAAAAAATATACACAACAATGCCAGGGGTATAAAAAAGAGAAACACAATTTAGTGCATGGCCACTGTGGCTACTTGCTTCGTACCGGAAATACGATTTGTACGATGTTCCTTTTTTTTCTCCATTTAATTTTTGCCAATTAAATCGATTTCTTAATTCAGTCAATATGATAAAAAGTGTATTGCATAATTTATTTTTATTCTTTTATTTTTATATATTAAATTTTTTTTTATCAAAATTTTACAGTAAATGTTTTAAATATTATTGAACCAAGCATTTTAATTTTTTAAATTAATATAATATATAAATACAATATAAACTGTTCGCAAATGTTATTAACAATAAATTGCGTTAATAAAAAAACGCAATTTTATCTTGTGCATTTCATCCCAACTGTACCGAAATTGTACCGAACCATGAATTTTGTGTAGCGTTACCCCCCTACCACACACAACTATCCAATCTTTTATATTCAGTTCAATTCATTTTTATTTGTATAGCGCTTTTAACAATGAACATTGTCTCAAAGCAGCTTTACACAGATAATGTGGTGATAAAAATCAATACGATGTTGTTTATAAGTGTAAGTTTGTCCCTGATGAGGGAGCCGGTGGAGACCGTGGCAAGGAAAAACTCCCCGAGATGGCATAAGGAAGAAACCATAAGAGGAACCAGATTTAAAAGGAAACCCGTCTTCATCTGGGTTGCACCGAATGTTCATTTATATTATATGCATAACCATTCATCCAGCCATTTATCCTAGTGATCCATCTTCATATTTATGCAGTTATATACCGATGTCCTACATCAATTCATTCTATTCATCAATGACCTTCTTGTAAAAATCTGTCTAGTGCAGCATTGCATTTTATGTGTGTTTGTATATCAGGGTGTTGGGATCAGGACCCCCATCACAGGCCGAGTTTTGCCTCCATCTTGGCTCAGCTGTGTGCTTTAGAGCAGCAGGTAATGGAAGAGATGCCCCAGGACTCCTTCCACTCTCTGCAGGACGACTGGAGACTAGAGATCCAGGGCATGTTCGACGAGCTACGTGCTAAGGAAAAGGTGTGTGTAGATTTGGAGAAACCTTATATTGTGCAAAAAACAGCTTTCAAGAGTTCTAAAGATTTTGCCAGTCTTTTTTGAAGACCTAATTTAAAAAAAAAAAAAAGATTGAAAGATATGTAACATGCATGTGTGTGTGTGCGTGCAGGAGCTGCGTTGTCGTGAAGAAGAGCTGAAGCGTGCTGCCCTGGAGCAGAAGTCTCACGAGGAGTTTCTGCGTCTACGAGAGGAGCAGTTGGCCCAGTGGGAGCAGGATGTGTTTGAGAGGGAACTCTCGCTCCTCATTCTCCACCTAAACCAAAACCAGGAGAAACCCAACGTCAAGAAGCGCAAAGGAACCTTCAAGAAGCACAAGCTCAAATCTAAGAACGGGGAGAAGATCAGTATGCCACAAGGTAGGAAAGGAAAAACACGCACAGTATGAATAATATATATTTATTTTTCCTAAGTATTGTTTTCATTAAGTTGAACAGGAAGTGGTACGTGATTTTACTAAATCATTGAGAAAATAAGTTTTCTGAGCGATAAAGCGTCCTTGCACTGCTATATTTCCAGTTAATAAGGATTCAGACATTAGACTGGAATTGTAATTTGCAGCTTTTTTTTTTATTAATGGTTTTACTAATGTGGCAAACAATAGTATTTAACGCTCCACTGATCAATTCACCGTGAATGAGCATGAATAATTTAGAATGGTGCTTTATTAGCATGCTGGAATGGGATTTATTTTCCTTTTCTATAGCATATCTATCTATCTATCTATCTCTCTATCTATCTATCTATCTATCTATTTATCTATCTATCTATCTATCTATCTATCTATCTATCATCTCTCTATCTATCTATCTATCATCTCTCTATCTATCTATCATCTATCTCTCCATCCCCTCACTCTATCTCGCCATCTCCTCACTCTATCTATCCATCATCTCGCTATCTCTCCATCTTCTCACTCCATCTATCTATCATCTCTCTATCTCTCTATCTCCTTACTCTCACTCTATCTATCTATCTATCTATCTATCTATCTATCTATCTATCTATCTATCTATCTATCTATCTATCTATTTCTCTCTCACTCTCTCTCACTCTCTCTCTCTGCTTCTCTCTCTCTCTTCATCTCCGCACTCTACCTCTCTCTCTCTCTCCCTCTCTCTCTCTCTCTCTCTCTCTCTCTCTCTCTCTCTCTCTCTCTCTCTCTCTCTCTCTCTCTCTTTTTTCTGGTATAACTAGTAATAATAAAATCTGCTTTCTCCCTTAGATTTCATCCATAAGATCACAGTGCAGGCTTCTCCTGGGTTGGAGAAGAGACGGAATTCTCCAGATTTGGGTTCTCCTTCCATTGGCCCACGTTTTCGGGCCATCCAACGTGAGTGCATGCTTTTTATCTTAAACACACCCTGCTACAATTCACAAGTCCTGTAAATCAAAAACAGTGTGAACACATAGAATCCAGCATAAACCATTTATTCAGAGATGGCTCAAAGTGTGTAAGAGAGACTTTGCATAAATCGAGCGAATATTTAACTGTTGTCTGCTTGTTGTTCCTGCAGTGAGCCCCAGTGAAAGTAAGTGGAGCTCGGGATGGCCGCTGGAAACTCTTCCGCTGAAGGCTAACGGTGAGAGAAGACTTGCCCCACACTGGAGTCCCCAAAGCCCCAAAAGCCCAAAGAGCCCCAAAGTGCAGCGCCTGAGTCCACAGGAGAGCGGGTATTTTCATTTACACACACACACACACACACACACACACACACACACACACACACACGGGGAAAGAGAGACGACGGTGCAACCTTAAACACAGAATGGATGTGGTGTTTTTTTCTTTCTAATTATTTACAGTAAAACCCTGTTGGATGAGCATAATTAGTTCGTGAAAATTGCTCATAGGTCCATTTGCTCGTACGTTCGAATGAATTTTTCCCATAAGAATTAGTGTAAAAGCGATTTAGTTCGTTCCGAGACCCCAATTCGATCGCTTAAAAAGTATTTGTAGCCTATTTCAACAAATACACCGCAAATTACTGTATTGACATAAAGAAAAACATTATTAATAATAAGAAAAATAAAGATAAATTAATAAAAATGCAGTACCGTACGGTAAATAGTAGGTGCCCATGGTAGAGCTAGACACCCCATACTGTTGACATAGGTCACGAGTACCCACACCACGCTCGTACTTTTCCACTATTTCCTTCTTGGTTGCCGTGGTAATTCTAATTACTTTCGTTTTACCAGCACCATCACTGATTTGCTTTGGAGACATTTTTTAAGATTTCTAGTGAAATAAAAACACTAAAAAGTTACGTTTTTGCTGCACTGAACAACGAGAGCGACCGAGCGACACGAGATCAACTAAGCGACTGATGCTACCCTCGGCCGAAAACAGGGAACTGGCAGCATGGGTTTGCTCGTGTTTTTGAAATTAGCTTTTAAAATAGGGTTAAATTTGGCGAGCAAGGTCGCTCGTATATTCGATTGCTCGTACTACGAGTTGCTTTTACTGTATCTAAAAACCTATTCTGTACAGGTCCTTTCGCAGACTGTTTTCTCCATCCCATTAACTTTGAACTGCTACTATGTTTTAAACAGTTCAATCCCTTAATTTAGACTTAAAGGAAACAGTATTTGTTTCAGGTCATTAGATGTGAAACACAGTCGATTATATAAACTAGAGTACATCAAGGAGGTTGTCGTCTTTGACGCTTGTTAAAGTAAAGATAAATGATGCTGTGGTTGCAGGGTGTAGGCTGGTATTCTGGATGTTCAATACATTTCAGTACAGGACATTAATTCTTAAATTTAACACTAAGACAAAAACATATCTATATTTAAATACTGACTGTCCACTGTTTTATAGCAAAATACAATTAATACATAACCATCTGTCCTACCTTTTTATCTGTGACCTTTGATGGAGTGTTTGTCTGTCTTTTTAGGCTGTCTATGAGAGCTCGGCTGTTGGCCAGCAATGAGAACGGAGACTCCAAAGATGACTTTGAGGAATACAGACCCACGACGCCTGAACCAACCCAAAATGGTACAATTCAATTACATTGTATTTGTATATATATTTTTTACAGTGGACATTGTCTCAAAGCAGAACACTGTACAAATTGTAGAATGAATCACCTGCTTTTGCTGTTTGCTCAGTTTATCTGCATCTTGTTCTAGGCTCTATCTCTGTTAAGGAACCTTCCTGGGCAGCTCTTCCCGAAGAGGATTTCGGAAGTGAAGAGGGATGCTTGTCCCCTTGTAGTTCACCAAACCTAGACTGTCGCTCCAGTGTTCCCCCTCATACTAAAGTCACTCATCGTGCCTTGCTTAGTGGCGCTGCTCTTCTCGCTTCTGTGGCTCTGGGACGCTATCTGGAACCTCAGCACCCACCCACACCCCCTCCACGAACTACCTATAGAACTAATGTCCCTGCTCTGATTGTGGTGGACTTACCCACAGATCCCACTTTGGTTGGGGACCTCATTACCTTTAGCACGGACTCTCTCCCACAAGAGCTTCTCGACACGCCACTGAAGCCCCCGGAGAATAAGCCGTTACCACTGACCCCACCTCCTCCAAACCCCAGAGACAGGTCCAGTCGAAAGACTGTCCAGCATGGCGCTGCAGAGTGGATCGCTAATGGAGAGACCGAGAACGAGAGTATGGACCAGACCGAAGAGAGAAAAAGATGTAGTCGTGCCTCACAACTTGGTAAGATTCTATTTTTAAGATGTTTTCATCTTAAGCTGACTTGACCTATTATATCAAATCACGTTTAATTCCCCTTTTCCTTAGTGTTGGATCTACCGTTGTGTCAAGATACTATGGAAGCAGATGAGAAATCTCCTGTCCCGTTTGCTCTTTACGCCGATCCTTGTCTTTGGAGCCCTAAAACGGATCCCTTCAAGGTAAACATCATTTCGCGACCTCGGCCGTCTCCGAACCGACCCAGGATAGATCCCTGGAGCTTCATTTCAGCTGGCGTGATGGAAAAATGCAGCTCTCGGCATGCCATTTCAACTAGCAGCCCCACAAGTCCACGATTGGGGTACAGACCATCGCCTACCAACCCCTTCACGAATTGTGACCCTTTCCCTCCTCCAGACTGTGATCCCTTCAGTCTCAAGGCTGACCCATCGTTAAACTCTGATCGTCCCTCACCATTTGATCCCTTCTCTGCTCCTTTTCCTATTTCCCGCTCTGCACCATGTTCCACCAACGGGAGCCCCAACCTCTCTCTCAGGGTTGCCCCATTGAACCCTGCTGACTCCCCCTTCATAGACCTGGGTTGGGTCAACAAGCCCGTAGGTGTTGCCAAAGAGAAAGTTTTCCCCAGAAAGACTCTGGGTCTTAGTCCCTTTAAGTCGCAAGCTAAACAGAGAGACGACATATTTTGAGCTTCTAATACTATAAAATAATTATAGAGCTTCTACAACTTTACCAGTTTGGATTCACAAATATTTGCTCCCAATATTTGGTGCTTTGGAGTTATTCCCTCTAAAAAGCTTCATGTGTTGGATTGTAAGTTTTGCCTTTGCAAACAAAGGAAGCACACGCTATTTGAAATTTTACGATGCGGCTTATTATCTTCAAAACAACATCAAACAACATTCCAGATTCTTTCAGACCTGGAGCATTTTCCATCTAAAATTGTGACCTATGCATTGAATTACTTTAAGTGCCTTTTACTGTTGGTTAGTTCCGTGCCTTTTAGTTACACCATGGCTAAAACAACAGCATAATGACTTTGGTTTTGTCATCAACCATGTAAGCACTTTCGGATGATCCAATTCTGCTTCCCTCTAAAAGACTCAAACTAGACAGTATCTAAAACTCTCTTTTCCATGTTCTAGTTTAGTCTCCAACTAGTTTAGTCTGATAGCTGCCGCAGGAAGATGAGAACCAGACAGAAGTTTTATATAAATACCAAAGAATTGAGAAAAAAACAAGCTCAGGCCCACCACGTTGATTTTGCTAGCAGTAAAATCAAAGTTAATTCCATCGAAATTGACCAGTCACCTTTTAGCGAACAATTTTCTAAAGAAAAGTTAACAGACCTTGAACTGTGTATAATCTTGTTTGCCCAATTTTCATACATTAGTAGTGCTTGAGGGATTGTTATGGCTCATCCGCACTTTGGACAAAATATTCACAGAAAAGGCATGGTTCACTAATTGGGGGGAAAAAAAAATCCGTGGCTAATAGAGTGGCTCGATTTACGGCACATGCCACGAGATCACTGAGAAATATTACAAAAAACAGGCTCACTGTATATTGACCTGATCTGCACTTCTTCATTCGAACCACAAAAGATGTTGCCCCAAATTATTTTTATTATTTTTTTAAACTACTGATAGTGTGTAGCAATGAATAAGGCAGACATCTGCCTCCCTTGTGTATAATGTGCATTTACTGTAGTTAAAATAAAAACCGGTTATAATCTTTTCTTCAGAATGTCTATGCAAGCCCAGCATGACAGGGTTTAACTTGAACCAGCTCTTCAACCTATGACACATACAGTGACCTTTATCACATATCAGTGTTTTTTAATGACTATTAAAAAACATCTTCTATACACCTCAGATTCACCAATTTGCTATGTGCATATGCATCAATTCAAGAGAAGGAATTGCAACACCTTTAACCGAGTTTGTAAAAAAAAAACACCAATGGATCCCTGAAGGCTTTTACTGCTGTAAAAAAACAAACAACAAAAAAAAAAAAACACCACATTGAACAAAAATCGTATCCATACAGAAGTCACAGTCAGTGTTAACTTACAGTCACAGCTGCTTGCTTTCAAAGGCTACATAGTCTTTTTTTTTGTATTTATTTAATTTCTTTTTCTTTCATAGAGTATTTTTACATTTCCATGAACCCAAGTTTGAATGCTTCTTTAGTTCTGCAATGGAGCTGTGATCCTGACGTAACAAAATTTTCATGGATTGCTGACTCACCCAAAATCTTTCCATGAATACATATGCTTGTATTACAATACGTGGGTCAGTACTTATAGTAAAGAAGGATTTTTTTGAGGGGGCAAAGCCTAGGAAAAAAAATGAACAAAATGACAGCTATATTAAAATAAGAGCCTGTTGTGTATAAAATATTGTAAAAAGGTGTATTATCTCTCAAAACCAAGTCTAACACTGAAGAACTAAATTATTCTAGAGTCAACAAAGTAAGCAAACCTTGGACACCAAACAAACGTTAATGGTTCAGTATCGAAATTTCCAAAAAAGCTAAACTTCACCCTGAAAATGTCCCAAAAACAAGTTTACAGTTTGAGAAAGTTGAGAATTTTTTTTGAACAACACTTAAAAATCTTTCTACAGATCCTTTAAAATCTAAAGATCCTTCAGATCTTTGTCTTTCGTAGTAATTTTACTCTTAGAATCACACTTTTTTATATTACACCTCTGAAATATCGAGTTTTAGCACATAATCTCGATGACAATCAGATCAACAAGGCTTTTTTGAGGTGATTAGCATTCATGCTAGCTCAGGCGGTCAGCGCTAATCACTGCCTTGGAAGCTCCTGTTTTATAAAAGTGTAGCTGCTGATGTTAAAGTTCAAATACTGAAATAGAGACAAAGTTTGTTAACTTTGATTTGCTGACTCGATAATCAGAAGTTGGCATTAGAAATTCTTGAATGAATCTATTTTGTCGGATCCTTTTGAAATATTTGCTATAGGCTATATGCGCGTCAGTCCGGTAAAAGCCGTGAGGTTCTGCTGTGGCCGGGTTCCTTTATTTCCATAAGAAACCAAACCAATGTGAAACTTTTTATTCTTTCCTCAGCAAATAGGTTGTGAAAGTAGCCATGATAAATCTGCCTGATGGCGTTTAAAACTTAGCTGATAGTTTTCCTCACACAGTGACGGTCCGACTTTGTTCAAGTTGTTTGATAGCAATGGAGCAGGTCGATGCAGGTTATGATTACCTACTGACTGTAAAAAAAAAAAAAAACATGACTTTTCTCAATTTCCTGCCTCACTTTTGGGGGTGTAACCATATTTTAAAATGGTTGATACTTGGATACATGCTAAAAAAAAAAAGAGCCTGTATATAGTTTTCTCAGGTCACCAAACAATAAAATATATAGAGCTAAAATGACATTACATTCATTGATTAGGATGAGTGTAATAAAAAATAAAGAACTACTCAGACACCAGCGTTATCTCCAGTCTCTGGATCCTTTAGCCTTGATATCAGTGCGGTCTGAAACGTTAATATGACTCGTTTTGCACATATTTTTCCCAAAGTCAACATCTGCTGCGCTTATTTTAGTAATAATGTTTAATTTCACAAGTTGATCATCCAGGCCTGGGAATCCATTTTTAAATGGCTGCTCCTGAACGCTAGTCAGGACGTCTAGGTCACACCGAACAGCTGCGCAGGCACCCGAAAGCCCAGCGGCCATTTATCATAACCGTCATACAGGCCATCATTAGAGAGTTCTCATTTGTCAGCGCCACCTTGTCCCTCTTTTTTATCGAATTCTTTTCCCCTCTCAGCTTGACAGTGGTGGATTTAATCTCTGATATGTAGACACAGGTTTCACTGTACAAGCATCCTTTCTTGTGCCAAAGAAACTTTTGTAAAATGCTTCTAAGCCATTTAGGTTTTTAGGATTGGTCTTGGGGTATCGTTATAAACGCCACAATTAGCAATGGGAATAACATCGTTAGACTAATTGTGTTTGTTTGTCTGTGCTTACGCTTTGTGCTTATGCCGTTCCATCTGCTTCCTCGTTAAATAGGCAAAAGTATTTTGTGCTAAGCACAATCAGCTTCGACAGAGTAACTAGTACTGTGCATAACTTCCCTGTGAGAAAGACTTATTTTTTTTTAAAGAGAGAAAATTATATTTATTAAGGCCTTTTAGACACTGGATTAAAGATATTTTAATGGGCCAGAGACATAGTCCTCATCAGGATGCTTTGTGTATTTTGCCTTACATCACTGGAGAAAGTGTATGGGTGCTGCATAGGGACAAATCATTCAACAAACTCGTATTTAACAAACATCTGTAATCCATTACAAACTGACTATCTGGATGAAGACTTTCAGTCCATTGTTGGTAAATGAATCGGAAGAAGAATAAAAAAGAAGAATAAAAATAAATCCCCACTTCAAATGGACACAAGTACATTTGGGATGTTTGCTCTTCTTTTTTTGACAAAATTGTTTGCTTTTGTTTAATTCGTTCCATTTTTACTTCGTTACGATATTCCATTTTGTGATGCCTGATTTTTTTTATTTTTTTTGTTTTTTTAACTTTTTTTTTTTAAGGTTCTCTTTCCTACCTATTACATATTTGTTAAATTTTCACTGGGCTTTGTGAATTTGCTTGTGTGTGTGTGTGAGAGGGTGAGAGTGTGCGTGAGAGTGCGCGAGTGTGAGACATGCAAAATGACATACTGGGCTGGGCCTAATCATTCTATGACTTTGTGTTTCAGAGAGTCTATGTTTTTATCTACAAATGTGCTCAAATGTGTTTTGCCTCTTGTAATGTTTTAACCTGTGGAGAAAAAAAAAAAATGTTTGCAAGAACGTAAAAGAGACCAAATAAAATTTAACACAACTTTAAAAATGCTTTGCTGTACAGAATGAACTGAGGCATGTAATTAATCTAAATGTGTGTTTTTTATTTTATGGAGTACTAATTAATGGTCGAGTAGCTCGTATGCTTCAATGGGATTGTAATAGTTTTGCGTGGGTATTATGTTAGCGGTGGAACGTTTGGGCTTCGTCAGGATTTCCTCAACCCAACACTCCCTTATTTCCCTTAATTATTGAGGGTTTTATAGATATTGGCTTGACTGCTTGTGTGTGTGTATGTGGCCCAATAAGACCCTATTCATGAAGTCTTACTGATTTTTTTAAATTAGTGAATTGCTCACAATGATTAACAGTTCCACGTGTTAAACCTTGTTGTATAATGCAGAAAGAGTCGTTAAGTTCCTTCACATTACATGTTTTGCTTTTATGGATTGTCCCCTTTAAATCAAATATCTAAATTTTCAATAACCCTGAGTTTACTAGAGCAAATCATTGATTTATTTTTTCTACCTTACAACCAGTTCAGTTAATTTAGATGAAAGATTCGGTGAAAGAGCATGTGACTTGAAACTTGAAATCTGCCTCATGATTTTGTAGGAGCAGTCTTGTCTAGACCTGGGCCAGATGTTTCCTCAAAAAGCCAGTTCGTCTGCAAAATTGGTTTGGCACAGAACTAAAGCACAAAAAAAGCTTGCTGACATGGAAGCATTTTCCAAGGCTGGACAACAACTTTACCTAAGCAACTTCAGTAAGAGACCACATCCACATTAGGAAACTTGAGGTCGACAGATTTTTTTTTTATCCAGTATCCATTTAAAAAACTAAAAACACTCTATGTAAAATAGTACTAAAATTAAAATAAGTACTAAATAAAGAAAATGTATATTTAATTATTTACTAAATAATAATAAAAAAAAAATAAAAAAAACAAAGAGCACATGGTGTCAGTGATTCGCCTCTAGAGGCCGCTCTCATGACTACTAAGTAGCTTTTTAGTCGCTCAATCAACTGGCGCAAGCCGGAAAAACTATTGGTGTGGATTTTTGCCAATAGTTTCAGCAATCAACTATCGGTGCAGATTGATCTATAAAATCTATAAATCTATTTTAAAGTCATTGTACTTTTTGTCAAAGATTTCACCAAATAAAAAACCTACATACATTTTTTTTTAGAATCAATGGCACACAGAATTTTCTTTTGTGTGTGTAGCACTTAAACTTCAATACTTTAACTACAATACCAAAACAATGAATATAGACATAATTTATCAGGTGTCCAAAATCAGTAATTCAGTATAATCTTGCTAGTGCTTATGATGTTAGCTATAAACTGCTTGGTGTTTTGTTTCCTAGCTCATCATTCAATTACTGTCAAGAATGCATATTTCATATCAGCTACAATAAAATAAAAATAAAAAAAGTTAAAAGCAGAATGTTGAATCTGCAGCAGGACTCGTTCCTGCTCCAGCATAGACAGTAACAGTGGCAAATAGATGGAAAAATATTTTGAGGTGAATACAGCGCTTGAATGTCAAAAATGTGGATTTTTCTGTCTACAGACTTTCATCCAGAGGAATTTATGAGAGAAAGAACAGTAGAGAAAGCGTTCACCCACTTCACACACTTCTGTAGTGGAAATCATTTTATCCAGCAAAAGATTTCCTTCCTTTCACCACTATTTTTTCCTATGAAAAATTTCTGCTACCACTAGGTGTCGCCACCCCCTTGACTTTACAGCCTGAGCGTTTTCTTTCTTTTTAATAATTTTTTTTGGCTGCTGCAGTAGCCTACATTTTACAGGCTATTAGCAGTGCTTGGTTTCCATTACCTTTTTAAGGTTTAGCGAACGAGTCCTTCATGGACATTGTAAATCCTTCTCTTAATACTGACACTTCTTGCTAAGCTTTAATATCAATTTCATCACCAGATTGAATGTCGATTCTTAAAATCGGTGTTCTAAAAATGCTCTTTGCTCTGAATGCATAATCGAACCCAACATGACTGACGGAGCCGAGAAAACGAGGCGAGAACTGGTTTTCGAGGTGGTATCACCACTCGTCAATCAAACTCTGAATATGAAATAAGTGTCGGCAGCCTCTGCCTCATGGTTTCCGTGGACACCATGACTGGACTGAGAAATATTTACTGCATTATTACTGCGTAAACATCAGACAGTAAAGTCTGCCATAAAAAAAATCTGATTAATCTCACAATCGACTCCAAACAGAAATGTACTATAAATTGCCTGCGTCTTGTTTTACAGTCTGAAGTAATTTCCAGAACACAGTAGGAGCTAAAGTTCTGTTTGGTGATTAAAAAAAGAAACAAACTCTTTTACAGTCTACAAACCTGATGGTGTTTGCTATTTTATAGCCAATACAATTGGCTTAGCAGTTATATTTATTAGCAAGCACAAAAGCTTTTGTAAATTTTTAAAGGCTATCTAAAGGCCTTAAGCATTCCTCAGTTTATACAAAGGAAACTCAATGTGTTAAAACCCCAAAATATCTGCCTCTTTCACCCCAACTACCTGCTCACCACATCCAGAAACCTTCTCTTGGCCTTCCTCTTTTCCTTCTTCCTGGTGGCTCCAGTTTTAGCATTCCCTGACCTATAGTCCCCATGTCCCTTCTCTGCACATGTCCAAACCTTCTCAATTTCAACTCCCTCACCTTGTCTTTAAAATATCCTACATGCGCTGTCCCTCTAATAAACTCGTTTCTAATCCTGTCCATCATCGTTACTCCCAACGAAAACCTCAACATCTTCAGCTCTGCTACCCCCAGCTCCACCTCCTGTCTTTTACTCAATGTATCTAAACCATACAACATCTCAGGTCTCACCAGAAAGAGTTTATATTATATATGTATTTGTATATATATATGTGTGTGTGTGTGTGTATTTCATATTCAGACACGCTCTTGTGCTACAAGAAACTTCAATCTTCTCAAAATACTTTTTTGAGTAGCTGTGGGAATTTGTGTTTATTCAGCTACAAGAGCGTTTGTCAGAGCAGGCACTGATCCTGGGTGGACACTCGATTCCTCCACAAAAACCTTAGTAAAGCATATCTTCATGGAGTTTGCTTTGTGAAAAGGGGGGCCGTGATGCTCTGGGCTTCAGTTTCCCCTTTCTTTGAACTAAAAAGTGCTACAAGTTTACACACATCTATATACAATTGTTTGCTATATACAATTGTACAGTTTCAGGAAGCTCCAAATCAGCAGTTGTATTCAGTATAAATCAATAACAATTAAAGCTTTTAGCTATTTTTAAATTAAATAAAAAATTAATTCTTCTGCAGGACAATATTATATTTAAATATTAATATTTAGGTAGAATAAAATTGTTTTTAATTGCAGAATATATCATATTTCTAGGTATTAGCCTATATTACATTAAATAAAGTTTTTTTATATTATAAAAAAAAATATATAGAGCTATTTTGCTATTTAAAAAAATTACAAATTATTATAAAGGAAAAGTATTATATTGAAAAATTATTGTAAAAATACAAAGTGAAAAAAAAATGCTAATAAGGAAAGGGGAAATAGGGTCAGGGTTCACTACTGACATGTGGTATGTCTTTAAAAATAATGTTTTATTATTAATATTTTTTTATTATTATTAATATAAATATAATATGCCCTATAAATTTATAATTTTACAAAAAATGCAACCTATAGTTTTACACATTACCGTCTGAGTTGTACATAAAATAATGACCTTTATAATTAGTGACAGCTGTGAACAAAAGTGAGAAATCAAAATTGAATGACATCAGCGAGAGAATAATTGCGACCAAACGGCCAACCATTTATTAAACACATTATTATTTATTAAATACATTATTATTTCGACTAATAGTCTTATTATTTAAGCCTAATAACAGAAACCTTTTACAAAATCATGGTTGGTTTTCTAAAGTTGGAAACATTGCAGCCGATTAAAGGGATGCATTTAAACTGTTTTGCAAACAAATACTTCGTTATTTATTTTTCAGACAACTTTTTACTTTTACTCATTACATTTTTACACAAATATCTGTACTTTCTACTTCTTACATTTTCAAAACAGACTCGTTTCGAGGTAACCGAGGGTGAGATAACCGGGTTCTACTGTATATATATATATTTTAATAGATGAATGCAACAATATGTTCAAGAGCTAAAAAGTTTAAAAGGGTGTAAGAAAAGTAGCAAATCCTGACATTAACAGACTGTTGTAAAAAAAATGCACTGTGGTATATATATATATATATATATATATACATACATATACATACATATACATACATATACATACACACACACACACACACACACACACACACACACACACACACATATATAGATATGTGTATGTATGTATTAATGTACAGTGGTACCCCGCTTATCGACTTTAATCCGTTCCTTAAAACCGGTCGAAATGCGAAAAGGTCGAAGAGCGAATGTAATTATCCCATAAGAAATAATGGAAAACCAATTAATCCATTCCCGACCTTCACCGATACTCATTTATTAACCATTTTTGCACTGTTTTTATTAGTATTAATATTAAATAATACAGGAACATAAATAATACTGCATATAATTGTTATGCAGCGTAATGAGCGGAGGCACAGTTCGCTTTGGTTTAACGAAAACACACACACACACACAAACACCCCAGGTGTGCATTGGTGAAACCGGGGGGCTTCAGGGAAAGCGAAGGTTTTGACAGGCACCGAAGGGGACGTGGCAGGAGGATTTCTGACAATAATTATAAATAATAATAAATTAAAAACATTACAAAAGTAACAAAAAAAAAATGTCTTAATGAGATCATTAAGAGTCGCTCAGGATAAACACTTCCAACAGAAAGTGGCTATATCTCACTATCTTTGTCTCTCTATTTTCTCTATCTAATTGTCTCTGTGTCTCTTTTAATAAATGTCTCTGTCTCACTGTATATGTCTCTCTCTTGCTGTCTCTCTATTTGTTTCTCACTCTTTCTAAAGCTGTGTCTGTGTCTCTTTGTCTTTGTTTCTGTCTTTCCTGCTTATTTACATGTCTAACAAAGTTTTGAGTTTTGAAGTAATGCCATTAGTGATCTATGATGAAAGACTTCCCTGGTTCAGTTCTTACCGCTAGTTTCATATTGAACATTATAAGAAGTTTTTAAAAACAGAACAATGAAAGATCATTCAAATTGATTGCTGGTAAATCATGGTATATCAGTGATGCAGGTGTTGGAGATGTCGTTTTTGTACCTGAGTCACTTCTCATAAACTTCGAGTTACTGACAGAATGCACAGGAAGGAGAGGTTTTGACCCTCTGAAATCATGATCTAAGAGAAAACATTGGTCTCCTAATTATAGAAAAGCCAAGAGTCCAATAAGCAAAGGCTTGTTTGCCTCTCCTGTGTTGGCGTAATGGTTAGTGAAGCGGTCACTGCTATCTGACTCACCCGGTTCGATTCCTACCCCTTAGCTTTCCTTTAAATTGTTTAAAATGTTTTTAAGAAGAACCAAAAAATGTCCTAAAAATCAGGTTCTTGCAGGAGATCCTGTGGCTCAATTGTAAGAGCTTTACCTCTGGGTTGAGAGGTTGCCGGTTCAAACCCCGGCCAGGGCTCAAAGTTAAGAGTGTGGAAGGTTCCGGTGGCCGTAGTAAGGAAGGTGTCAGAAATGGTTGCGTGGAAGGTTGGATGTGGTTTCGGAGGGCGTATCCTGAAGCAGGGGGGTAATATCCGGGCATCTGCCCCCCCGGTGTCTGAGTAGCTGAACACAGGGGGTTATGAAGCAAAAATGTCCAAAAAAGTATCGACTTAGTTTTGCATATAGGGAAAAATTCTGGCAAAAACCTATCACCCACACTTTTTCTGAGGCTGTGAAGAAGCAGGTCTACACAACCTTTGTTTACAGTCAACTAACCGATTGCTCACCACACACTATTCTCCACACAACTTACCCAATGTGGGGACAAGCCAGATTTGAACCAGCAACCTCTGAGCTCAGAGGCAAGGCTTTTACCACAAAGCCATCATGTCCCACAACAAACCTTCTTTTTTTGGGGGGTTTATCCTTCGTTTGAAGCTTCAAAGCAAGAAATTCAGACCAGACAGAAACAAGGATTCGAACCCTGAACCCCACCAACAGCAAAATACCAGTCTTAACCCACTGAACCATCGGAAAGGACCGGCTGCAGCGATTGTTTAGAGCAGGTCTATCTTTTCTTTCAAACTATCAACACAAGAATATATTGCCAAAGACAGACGTAGGAAGCAAACTGATATAATGAGTAGCAGGGACAAAGCAGGATTCGAACCCTGATTCACAGCATTAGCAAGTCACCAGCATTAATCCACTAAACCATCAGGAAAGACAAGCTGGAAAGTTTGTTTAGAGCAGGTCTATCATTCTTTTTAACCCATCAACACAAGAATTTAACACTAAAGATGTAGGAAGCAAATACAGATGTAAACAGTACAAGTTGAACCTACATTGTAAAGCAGGATTCGAACCATGATTCCCACCACCAGCGAGATACTAACATTAACCCATTGAGCCATCGGTGAGGACAGGCTAGGAAGCTTATTTAGAGCAGGTCTATCTTTCTTTTCAACCCATTAAAAACAAAAATATATCGCTAAAGAAAGATGTAGGAAGTGAATACTGATCGTGACTGGCAGGCAGAAAGCAGGATTCGAACCCTGAACCCCACCAAAAGCAAGACATCTGATTTAACCAACTGAACCATCAAGGAAGACAGACCGAGACGTTTGTTTAGAGCAGGTCTATCTACCTTTAAACCATCAACACAAGAATATAAAGCTAAAGAAATATTTAGGAAGCAGGAACATAACCTACATTTACATTTACATTTACATTTGCGGCATTTAGCAGACGCCCTTATCCAGAGCGACGTACAAAAGTGCTTTAAATCTCTAGTAGTGAATAAATCTTACACTGGTACGAAAGAATACAAACTCAATATAAATATAACTCGAATTCTACAAACTTGGAAAGTGCTAATTTAAGTATTTCAGGAAGAGGTAGGTCTTCAGTCGTCGCTTAAAGATAATCAGGGACTCTGCTGTACGGACATCTAGGGGAAGTTCATTCCACCACCTCGGTGCCAGAACAGAGAAGAGCCTTGAATTGTACTTACCTCTCAATCTGAGAGAAGGTGGTACCAGTCGAGCAGTGCTGGAGGATCTCAGACAGCGTGGTGCAGTGCGAGATGTGATGAGGTCACTGAGGTAAGATGGTGCTGGTCCATTTTTGGCCTTGTAGGCAAGCATCAGTGTTTTGAATCTGATACGTGCAGCTACTGGAAGCCAGTGAAGGGAGCGCAGCAGTGGGGTGGTGTGGGAGAACTTGGGCTGATTGAACACAAGTCGTGCAGCTGCATTTTGGATCATTTGCAGTGGACGAATAGCGTTCAGGGGAAGACCTGCCAGCAGAGAGTTGCAGTAGTCCAGTCTTGAAATGACAAGAGACTGAACAAGCACCTGGGCAGCCTGTATGGACAGAAATGGTCGAATCCTTCGGATGTTATAGAGAAGAAATCGACAAGAACGAGCAACATTAGCGACATGTGGGAAAAAAGACAGTTCATTGTCCATAGTTACCCCAAGGTTACGAGCAGTGGCTGAAGGGGAGAGCAGAGAGTCATGAAGTGTTATTTGTAGATCTTGACCTGGAGATGAATCACCTGGGATGACTAGCAGTTCTGTTTTGCTGGGGTTGAGTTTAAGTTGGTGAGCCCTCATCCATAAAGATATGTCTGACAAGCATGCTGAGATCCGAGCGGAAGCTGTGGTATCTGATGGCTACCACAGCTACATCGCAACTAGGAGGCAGAAAGCAGGATTCAAACCCTGATCCTCAATATCAAGTCAAGAGGCTTTTATTGTCATTTCTACTATACACAGTGGTACACAGTACACAGTAAAAACGAGACAACGTTCCTCCAGAACCCTGAAGCTTCCCTAAACAACAACAAGCTACATAAAGTGCATCAAGTGCAACCTAGTGAGAACAGTGCAGACAAAAAACAATACAGACAGACAGTGCAGAAAGAAAACACAAGACAACACAAGACAAGACACAAAACCTGAGATAGCGACAACTAGTAAACCTACTGTATACTCTGAATATACAGTACTGTATGAGGAGAAGTGTAAAAACTATACCCGGGACTGAATATAAACAGACACAATGTAGTGCAAAAAAGAGCAGCAGTCAAGAGTTGCAAAAAACAGCATGTAAACAGTGTAGTACGGTAGAGTATAAATAAATGATGGTGGAATGGTCTGAGATGAGTAATGAGTGTGTGTCGAGTGTTAAGTCTAGGACTTCAGTGAGGCGCCAGCCTTAACCCACTGAACCATGGAAGAGATCAGACTGGGAAGCATGTTAAGATGAGGGACAAGCCTTAAAACACTGCGCGACCATTGCTGAAAAACATGCTGAAAGCACCTTCTCACCAGCGTGGACTATATTAAGGACCATGTTCAGGCACAAGCCTTAAACCATTGAGCTACCACAGAAGTGTTTTTTTTTTTTTTTTTTTTTTTTTACTGGTGGAGTTATCTTTCATTAAAGACCAGGAAATCAAGAAATTAATCCAACACAGAATTTACATGTTTCCAGAGGGGACAAGGTGCAGAAGTTTTATTTACCAACACAGCAACCAGGAATCAAACTCTTAAACTCATCCTCGTGGGGACCCTGTAATTAACCCACTAGTCTATCACATTCATCCTTCCTTCCTTCCTTCCTTCCATCTATCTATCTATCTATCTATCTATCTATCTATCTATCTATCTATCTATCTATCTATCTATCTATCTACAGAAGTTTTATTTACCAACACAGCAACCAGGAATCAAACTCTTAAACTCATCCTCGTGGGGACCCTGTAATTAACCCACTAGTCTATCACATTCATCCTTCCTTCCTTCCTTCCTTCCATCTATCTATCTATCTATCTATCTATCTATCTATCTATCTATCTATCTATCTATCTATCTATTTAACTATGATGTGATTAACAGATAAAACAGGTAGCAGTAATAACTACTTTTTACTTAAGTACATGTCAGAGCCAAAACTTCTTTACTTTCACTTAAGTAAAAAAGTTTAATCAGTACTTTAACTTTTACCCGAGTATTTTAAAACATGAGTATCTGTACTTCTACTTAAGTAAAGGATGTCACCTCTGCAAAACAATGTGCAAATCTTGTGATGTGACATTTAAAACTGTATTCAAAACGAAGATCTACCTGTGTACTACATTACAACTACAGAGTTAACAGAACTGTGGAAGTAATATTCGGTTTACTGTAGATTTTTCTACAAATGTTGGAACAAATGAATGTAAACGAATGTTAAAGAAAAGTTTATATAT
>MU551700.1:305675-322116 GCA_024362625.1 Silurus asotus
ATATATATATATATATATATATATATATTTATTTATTTATATTTGTAATAAAAATGGTCAAACGGAAATCGAAGGGTAAAGCAGGAGCACAACACTGCAGCAGCACTAAAGATGCTATAGGCTGGTGTTAAGTCTGCCTTGGCATTTAAGAGCATAGTGAAGAGTACAATGGCTACAATAACAGATAACCCTGAGATCAATGCCTCTAATCAGTACAACAGTGAATTGGGTTCTTACAAGCTTACAAAACACGATGCATCTCGAAGTATAATGTAATGCCATAGAAACAAATGACGAACCTATGAAAGCTTGGATACCAGACCTTCACTAATTCTGAAAGAAACTGCCTTGGATAAACTTGTTTTGTTGCAATATGTCATTTTAAAACCTACTATTATTAAGAAACAGCGAGGGGATCTGCAGGGAGGAACCAAAAAATATAGAGAGGATCTGCAAGGACAGAGAGAAGAGTTTAGAGAAAGAAAAGGTTGAACAAATGTCCACAGAGAAGCAAGAAGAAGCAAAGAAAATTTGCAGTAAGTAAGCATGAAGAAACAGAGCAGAGAGTTCACAGAAACGAAGGAAGAAGAGAAAGCCCTGGAGGCAGCAGTCGTGCCAAACCAATTATTCAGTCAGTTGTGGTTCACGAGGTACATTATGCAGGTTACGTAAATTTCAGCTGGTCAAGTTAATATGAATCTCTGTTAGGAACATTATTTTTAGTTAATGAATTAGTGTGATCTCGACATTCAGGTGAAATCATTTTTTAAAGCTGACATTTAAAGTGAATTATATTTTTTTTGGATGGGAAAACTACACACTGTAATTGTAGTGCATGGCAACTTGTTATTTTTCTTTTAGAGATATTTTTAAGTACACGGCTGACACTTGGGTACCGCCAAAGCTGTTTCCTAGAACACTAGAACACTTCAGAGAGACAAACAAGTCTGAATGAATGAATAGTACTCAATTTACCCATAGCTAGAGTATTCAAAAAGGTGAGGACCCTAGTTCCTGTTTTGCCTGTAGGCATTTTAGTTAACTCAGAAAAGAATCTGTTTCTATCTGAATAAGGAAAAAATAAATAAATAAAAAAAAGCCAGAATGTGTCAGAATGTTATGAAATGGGAATGTGGTCAGAGATTTTAAAATACGCTGAAAACACAAACGTTTCCTTGTAACCCCCAATCAAACGCGTCGGCTTCTGCTTGATAATTGCTTCAATTCTTATATTACTGAACTGGAAGAATCCTTTCCCACCCACCTACTTTCATTGGATGCACAACCCTATGCAGCTTAACAAATAGAAAGGATCAGATGAACAGTACTTCGTTATACAGAAGAATTACACACTACTTGGCAACCCTTCTTGTCACATTTTTTAAAAAGAAAATAAATATATACATATTAAAGGAAGAGGTAAAAAAAACTGCCTTTCTCTATTTATATTTAGGAGACACCCTTATCCAGAGCGACTTACAACTGAGCAGTAGAGGGTTAAGGGCCTTGCTCAAGGGCCCAACAGTGGCAGCTCAGTTTTGGTGGGATTTGAACCTGTGACCTTTCAATCCAAAGTCCAATGCCTCTACCACAGAGCCACCACCTCCCTGGTCCCTGGGCCCTGGACCTTAATGGTCCCTTTCTCTTACCCCAGATATAATAAATGGAAAACACTGAGTAAAGATATCTACATATTTTTTTGGAAGTGTTGCAAAATTGTTGCAAGTCATTTCTCTTTTTTAAATGTTTTGAATTTTGTGTTTAATTTTGATCTCTGTTTATTAGATTGAAATAAATCCTATTTTCCTCTTTGCATCCCTCTGTTTGAACATCAATAAAAAAGAGTTTAAACTGAATTGAGCTAAAAACGCCACTAAACCCAAGTTAAACAAAAATCTTGCCCGTTACCATTCGGTGTCCATCTCCTGATCTTTCCAGGCTGTAAAATCTAGCCGAAGCATCCATTCAGACGTCTTTGATAAACTCTGGAAATCAGCTTTCGAATTTGCAGAACAGTGCCACAGGCAACTCCTAGAAGACCACACGAGTCACGCTCCAGATTCGATGTGCACGATGTTCCACAGCATTACAGTAGGCATCTAATGATACATTTCAAGACAACTTCTAAACAGCCATGTATTTTTTTTATCCCGTACTTGGCATGTTACTTAATAAACGTATGAATTCAAATAAAAATTGAATTCGAAAAATGTGATGTCATGAAGGGTTTCTAAGCTTTAAATCCTTAAAAAACAAACAAACAAAACCCTTTCTTTTAGCGATGTATGACCTTCAACATGAGCTATAATAAGTTCAATGTTTCCTAGGACTTCTAATGAAAAATTGCAATGGCAATACAGCCTCGTGTGCATGTAGCTTCTCCTGCCACAAACTTTAAGAAACTATGACACAATGCCTCAGCACTCAAACTGATCGACTTGTACCATCACATTTTTGTAATAAAAAAAGGTTATTTTTAAATGTTTTTTTCATATGCAGTGGTGGACAGTAATGAAGGAAATGTAATGCATTACTGTACTTAAGTAGCTTTTTCACACATCTTTACTTTACTGACGGATTTTTTTTTATCTGGGGAGACTTTAACTTCATTTCAAAGTTGAATATTGTAGTTTTTACTAATCTACATTTCGCGAAATCAGTCGCTCCTTTTTATAATTGAGTGGATATAAAGGTAACGGATGAAGCACGCAGCAAGCCACCAATCAGGGTAGAGCGCGTTCTGTGTAGAACTTGTTTTGATTGCCGCTTGGTGGCATCTACAATAACATACTGTTCATTTTGAGAGGAAAAAATAATGGAAGAAACTCCAGACTCTCCTAAAACCTGCCATAACACCTGTAGCCTTATTTGTGGAGTAAAAAAAAAAAAAGTAGTATATTAAGAAGGTTTCGGGCTCATGATAATTATAATTGATATCAATCAGTGTTTGACTTATTAATATCCTTCTATTAATAGATTAGTGTGCTGAGAGTATTTTCACATAATCTGAGTTGAATAGGCAAAGAATCTTGTGACAAAAATGATTGGAACATTATAGACATAATAATTCATATACAAGACAAGTACATTTGAAGGCAATTATTTTTATACTTTTACTGGAGTAATATTTTACTGAGTGTATCTCTACTTTGCTTGAGTACAACACGGTTTGTGTACTTTGTCCACCACTGCTTATATGTAAATAAAGTAGTTTTATACTACATGCTGAACATGAGATATTTTACCACGCTGATACGGTAAGTAAATCACTGGTTCCCCCTCACCACCCAGCAATGCCCTTGTGGTCCAAAACCTAATGAAGTATGAAAAAAAAAATCATATGGTCGTACAATGGAGTCACATTTTCTTTGAGGTATAAAACTAATTTACAAACCAGACAGGTTTACTGGCCAGTGGAGCTGTGCAAAGTCACTTTAGAAGGTCTCTTTATGTTAGACCTGCTCTAGAGCCCATTTTCTTCAGAGAAAAAAATGTTCATCAAAGTTACTTGTACAAAGTAGAAGCAAAGAATGTGCATACGGTAACTCATCTACTCAAACTTCGGTCGCTTTTTATTACACAGAAAAAAGGGGTTGCTTGGTGTTTTTATTCCGAAGTTTTTATACTTTTGTATACACACAGAAATCCCCCGCTTTACCGATCGAATCTAACTAATGTGTTTAGCTGATTTCCCAGGTGTCTCGTAGGGAGCACTTATAGGGAATTGTTTTTATGTAGAAATAATGAAATTCTTTATTAAAAATGTATAAATTATTAATTATAAAATGAGGTAAAATGTTAATACAGTACTGTTTACATAAAATAGCATTTTTGTGGTAAAAAAAAAAAGATTTTTTTAATTTACATATATGATTAAAGTTTTAGTATTAGTGCAAGCATATTAAATATGCCCATGTATTATTGGATTCATAATACAATAAGAGGATGCAATTAAACTGTAATAAGCACAGTCAAACTAATTAGACATTATATAGAACTCAATCTTTATGTATCTGCTTTTGAATTATTTGGGGGTTATTGCACTTATAATCACTGACAATTACACATTGTTCTGCAGGTAGCTACTATATTAAGGGAAAGCTGAAGAGGTCCAAAATCCTAAAATGACATCCGTAATACTGACAGGTTTTTGGCTGAATATTTTACCAGTAGCACCACAATAAAATAGAATGTATATAATTACAAAATAAACAGCCTAGTAGTAATACTCAACTTTAAATATTTATTACTCCAATTGATGATGCATATAATACCAATAAACTGGCAGAAATTATTATGAACTTTTGCAGTCTTGATTTTAGCTACAAACAGACCACATTAAAATGACATTATTTTAGATCACATTTTTAATACATTTTCCTTTTTTTAGAGGTTCAAGCTCATAATATTGTAATTGTAAGGATTATTATTATTATTATTATTATTATTATTTGTCCTAAAACTGACCAAGCTGTCAGACTTAAAACTTGGCCAGATGGTAGAAATCAATTTGGGGAGAGGTTCACAAAATATCAAACCAATTGGCCAAAAGGGGGCGCTACAGTCCAGCGTTTCATTTCATTTTTAGCCATTGCTCATTCACCATTGGTCACCGACTCAAGTATTTTAATTGAGTTGTCCAAACTTTTGCAAACTAGTCTTAGGTTTTTAGCTGGATTGAAGCCAAACTGGTGCAGAAATGGTGCAGTGAAAATCAATAATTATAAAAAAAAAGTTTAACTTCAGACTCATCGTTGCAAAGATTCATCCAAAAGTTCTAAATAGGCGCGGCCACTTTTACTAAAATGGCTATAACTAATGAACGGAAATAGATATCTTCACCAAACTTGGTACAAGTGTGTATGAGCTCAATCTTTGGTAAAAAAAAAATACAAATAAAAAAATAAACCAAAATAAATGCATAGCTTTGCCACTTGGTGGCACAAACAGGGGATAAAAAGAAAAACGGCTTTAAATACGCAACCTTTCGTCCGATTGACCTGTAACTGTCTGTACCCAATGTGCAACAAGGATCTATCAGGACATTCCCGGATCTTAAAAAACATGGCCGCCATCGGCCAATAAATTTCGAGCACCTTTTATACAAGTTTAACAAAGACCGATCGGAATGAAACTCGGTGGGCATGCTCCTAATCTTTTTTTTTTTTTATAAGCGTCAGTGCCTTGGGTGCTTGAACCGAAGTAATCGCTGCTTGCAGCTATAATTTAAACTTTTATTTGTCTGTTTATCTTACTTATGTGCATCTGGTAAATTGTTTTTTCTACTACCTCTAGCTCCCTTATTGCACACTGGTTTCCAATGGCTGGGAATTAGGCTCAGATTTGAATGATGAACTTGCAAAAGCGCAAGTATATCCAAGATTCTATTTAACGATTGAAGACAATTTCATCAGCATAACAAAAAAAACAAAAAACAGACAAAACAATAACCACCTGTGTCAACACATTATGGCTTGGATATAGGCTAAAAAAGAAAACAAAAGCAATAAGAGTTTAATCTGTTTTTCTGGCAACCTTCTGAAAACCTTTTGTAGTTTAATATAGCTGGCTGTAAAGATACCTCATATTCTCCATACGGGATCCAATAATGCTGTCTATTATTCTCAGAGTGCCTGCACATTTCAAATGTTTATCCTTTATTGTGATTCACGGTCTGCTGTGGTGCTATTGAGCACACTTGAGTTACAGTTACATTGTCTAATAAATGGTGGTCCTAAAGCTGTACTAGTATTCTTTTGGCATGGATAATGATGGATGGCTATATTCTGCTCGCTAGCTCGGCTTATCCAAATGAGATCAGCAGAGCTCATTCATCCACCTTACCACAAAGTAATGAAATGACTTGCTAGCTGTCCACAGTACACAGTGATGTTAGGGTGAGGTCATTTTTCCCCTCCCTTCTCGCTCTCTCTCTCTCTCTCTCTCTCTCTCTCTCTCTCTCTCTCTCACACACCTCATGTCCATTTAGCTAAATGATGGCAACATGTGCTGCTCTGTATTGTGGCTAAATAAACTTACTAAATTGTCTACACTTAACATGAGATACCCACAGGAATTGAACTAAATGGCAAGAAAAGTTGTTTTTCTGCACATTACTGGAATTACAAGTTGTCCCATGAATAAACACACACACACACACACACACACACACACACACACACACACACACACACACACACACTAATCTAACTAATTTAAGTACTGCACAGTCATGTCAGTCATCACAGTATCTGTATATGTTGCACACACTATGGCTGCTATATACTGTACAAAGTTTGATAGTAAACTCTCTGATCATACCTGACACACAATACTGTCATTTGCACTACCGTGCACTCCCACACTTTATGTACATTACTGATCTGTATCCCTATTTATTACCCACACTGTCTATAATGTCTCACATTGTCTGTTTTGTCATGTATAGGTTTTATTTATGTCTGTACTTTTGAGAGTCACTAACAGCTGGAACCGAATTCTTTGTGTGTGTCAACACACTTGGCCAATAAACCTGATATATATATGGTTTTCCATATCAAAACAAAACAGCCCTACAGTAGTGAATACAAAATCCTAGGTATGGTTTGTTTTAACAATGTTTTTTTCTCTCAAGACCGAATTCTGCACACTATAAACACAAATATATCAAATAAGGGTTTTTCCTTATTCTAAAGACCCAGACCAAACTGTCACTAGGTTTAATACTCCATATACTCATATTAGAATGAAAATCAATGATCATATATCAGTCATTTAATTACTATATATAAATAAAATAATATACAAATCGAAAGGGGTCATAAAAAATGAATGACAGAGATTGCTTGTATATGATTTATTTGTATAGTGTATAGTGTATCACAATTTTCCTTCACTGGTACAATGTTCTTGTGAACAAAGGAAGCTACATAAAGACATACTGTCCTCCACTGACTGTTTCCTCAGGCCTCCTTCACCTAACATCTGTTCCTGACCTCACTAATAAAAACTTACTGATGGACTTCCCAGAAAGGTGGAGATTAGAACATTATGAAAGGGGGACTAAATCTGGAATACAATGTGGCTTTGATGCTCAGGGGTCCAAGAAACATTTGGCCATACAGTCTATACTCAATGGTCTATCAACTATCCTATAACACTAAATTAAAATAATTACTGTTTTCAGTGGATTCTTTTATTGGAATAATGATTAAGTGAACAGTATTTTGTTAAATCGGGCCTCAAGCAAATGAACCGTGTGGTCTACTGCTTTACAGGAAGAAAAAAAAAAAACTGAACAAATATATAATTTAATAAATGCAGAGTTGCAAAGCTAATTAGAGAAAACCTCATGGAAAACTAATGAATGCTATAAATAAGGCTACCAACATCTTTGACATGTACATGAAGCGATTTATGCAAATACAGTGTCAAATGATCATGTGACTGTTAAAGGCGGTAACCAGGTGAAATAACATCCTCATAAACGTCTGTGGTGGCTTGACCTTTATTAAAGATTAAGGACTTTGCAGGACTGTGACTATATCCAGTAGGTTCAGGGAGAGTATCCCAAACACACCTCATTATAAACAGTAAGTATTGGAATCCTTGACACTCAATTCTTTTTTCCAAGGCCCACTGATCAGCATTTGACAAGCAAAACATGCTAGTAGATGAACCCATGACAAACTCTGAATTAAATCTAATCTTATTAGACAAACACTCCCATTAACCCCTACAACCCTGTTCCAATGTTCTCAGTTTCATAATTCAGGAATCTTTTATAGTTCAGAAATACGCTGGATATTATTAGAAACTGCTGGATTTGCATCTATATTGTGTGAGGTATTTCCCAGCAGGCCATCGTGCCTTCACGACAGGGAGAATAATCTATTCTTGCCATTTTAAAAGGACATCTCCACTGGACTCATATACATGGCAAATTGAACTAATCTAACCTTCCCTAGGAATCCCTTGAGGGAAGGAAAAGCTATGGCATGTATAAATTCATGCAGTGATTGCAGTGTCAAAAATGTAGTCATAATATCAGGGAGAAAAAATAAAGCGCTCAAAAATAGGTCAGAGCTCTAATAGTTAAACTGTGGATTTTTTGATGGATTTTACACATAAAGCCATTACTGTCAAAACAGCTGGCAGCAATGTAAACATCACGTACCTGCTGGATGTTAGACACCTGGTCCACTTGAGTTTGCTCAATAGGGTTCAGATGCGGAGACATACTTGGCCACTCCATCCCCTACACCTTCAGCTTCCTCGGCAAGGCAGTTGTCATCCTGCCAGTGTGTTAAAGGTCATTATCATGTAGGGAGAGCATTATGTTCTGCTTTACAATGTCACAGCACATGTTGGAATCCATTTTTACCCTCAATGAACTGCAGATCTTCAGTACTCATGCAGCCCCAGACCACTATGCTACCACCACCATGCTTGACACCTTCTGAGCCAAACAAGTTTATCTTAGTCTCATCAGACCACAGGACATGGTTCCAGTAATTCATGCTCTTGGACAGGTTGTCTTCAGCAAACTGTTTGTGAGCTTTCTTTTGAGCCAGCTTCAGAATTAAATAAATTTTTAAATGCATAGTGCATTTAACAATGAACATTGTTGGAAGCTGTGAACTGTGGCATGGAAAAACTCCCTGAGATGGCATAAGGAAAGGAGAGGCTTCCGTCTGGGACGACGGCATGCAAACCGACTTGTTGCAGTGTGAGGCGTGCGGTCTGAGCACTGACAAGAGGACCTTCAGCTTCTGCAACCTCTGAAGCAATGCTGCAGCATTCATGCGTCTGTTTGTTAAAGCAGCTCCTGCACCTGATGCACAGCACAAGGACTTATTTGATCTACCCTTGCTGGGAAAACCAGTCTTGGAAAACCTTTGTATGACCCTGGCTACTGTAGTGTAACTCAGTTTCAGGCTGTTACTGATCTTCATTGACTAAAATATATTAAGTTTTATTTCTTTAATATCGTCCCTTGAGAGGAAATACTAGAATGGTTGCTGAGGGATGTAATCACTTTTGTGAGATACTTTGTGTGTGTGTGGTGTGTACAGATAGATAGATAGATATATAGATAGATAGAGAGAGAGAGAAAGATAGAGAGTGAGGGAGAGAGAGAAATAAATTTGCCATATTTGTTATATATTATTATTATTAGCATTATATTTATACAGGCAGAAATCTGAGATCGCATCTGGCTGTACGTTCTAAGTGGCATAGATGGCATCCTCTCTATTCCCTGTCAATAGTCAATTATGGGCATTGGTCAGCCTTCAAACTCTTTAGTTAGCAGTAGATGAATGATTAAAGAGACCTGGCTCTGCCTTAAGGGTGGACATTGGATTTAGATGAGGACCACCTTTAGCCTTTCTAATTGATTCTAATGTCTTTTCAAATTGTTGCAACACCTTTTTGGGAGTTTAATTTGAAATAGTTTTATTTAATATTATGTTATTATTGTATAACCTTAAAGTACTCGAATATGTTTATTATTTAAAATGGTTTCCATTATAAAAAATATAAAAGGCTTTACCAGTTTAACAGATATCGATCGATTGTGCTTTAATCGATATCCTGATATAACCCCCATCCTGGGCTGATGCCTTGCTATTCAGGTGGTGTACATGTCTTCAGGTGCAGAGACACTACAGCAGCCATGATGAACGGTGAGCAGAAAAGTACTACTGCTGTGCTGTAGAATTGGGACATACGTACACACTGTTCACATTCAGCCAAACACCCTGGAGGTCTCATTATAACCCTGCTGGGCTGAATCCCCACACTACATAGTATCACTCAGCTTTTGGGACTGAGCTGGTTTAAATGTGGGGTGTTGAAGAATGAGTCTGTTTGGCTCTTGGTTAATTTATAGGAAAAAAAAGAGAAAGTGGCACTATAGCAGCTGCAGAAGCAATGCTTCTAGTATTTGACATCATCTCTCTCAAACTGTAACCAGCCTTTCCAACCAGTGCTCGCCAGAGAACTCTTTCGACCCAAGCACACGCATGCAGAGGACAGGACCTTGTTTCCATGGCAACTAGAGAAAAAAAAGGGAAGTGAGCAAGTGCACTGACGTAAGCGTGTATGTTTGCGTGCGTGCAGGAATACATCTGGGATCACGTTTCCGCATTGTACTTCACACTTTCTTTTTTATCTTTGATCTTCCTCCCTCTTTCCCAAAAGACACCACCTTTCTACCTCTGTCACACACTTTCCCTTTCGTCCACAGAGACTCTTCCATGTTACAGTATACTCTCTCCCCGACAAGGCTTTCTTTTACTTTCTATACCACACACTGCAGTATTTGATTTAACTCCTGCCACTCCGAGTGAGAGACTAAGGCTTCGTATTTGACTTTTAAATCAGGGATGAATTTGTGTCATGCCTACTAGGATGTGTTCTTACATCCATCATGCAAGACACATCCTGGAGCCACTGGCATAAGAACACTGGCAGACCACTGGAGGCTTTGATAAATTCAAAACACTGATCTGGGATCAGTCGTGAAACAATAAGAAGGAGAAAGTGAGAGTAAAAATCAGCATTATAAAGGCTTTCAGGATTGTATAAAACTAATATTTTAAATATATTCAGATAATGTGCATTAAACACTACAGAATGGCCTATAATACCCAACAGACCTATAAAAACTCAAGAATGCTCAATCTGTGCCTCATGGAAATGTAGCAGTAAAAGTAGAACTAATACAAGAAGAACATCAAAGTAGCTTAGAAGATTTTTTTGCTGTAAAAGGTTCTTTAAGGAAGCAATGTACCTTATAAAGCATGTTATATGACTTCCCTGTAAAAAAGGAGTCTCCGTTGTATTTATCAAAGGTAAGGCAATAACCAAGTTTTGATTTTACACTACAAGGTGCAAGAACCAACTCATTTCATGAACATTTCACAGCATGAACCATAACAATCAATAAAATATATAGTGCGTCATTCTGTTACAATTCACAAATTGTTGTTAAATAAGACGAATAAAACTTTGAGTCTTGGTCTTATTGGAATGATGATCTTTATGTCAACCAGCATTACGCTACATCAGCTTTTAATTATTTTTGTATAATATGCGTAAATTGTTTTATACGCTTGCCCTGGGAAACAGGCTATTAGGCGGATTATCTGTACTGTAGGTTATGTATGCAAATTCAAATAAAAGGATCCCAATCTATTAGAGGGGTTTCAGTAATGTTATCATATTTATGACATTTTACAAAACCAGTTTTGTCCAAAAAATCCAAATAAATCCAACAATTTAGAAATCTGGGGAGAACAAAATCTATTACAGTACAATTTTTTAGATTCAATTTATTCAATTAAAATACATTATAGACAGGCATATACATTTAAATATATACCCATATTCAGGAATCGTTTTTATTAATATTTTATTACTTTTTAACGATTTGAATGTTGAAATGATTAAATAAAACAATTGTTTTTATGAAAAAAGAAATCATTATATTATATTACATTTGATTCATCTTCTTGAAAGTCATATCTTAAAATAATATTTGCAAAATGGAAACTTATAATTCCATAAATTCAAACCGAATGTTATTTTGTGCTTCTATTTTTTTAACATGAGCTGCTAAACTAAACTAAATATGTGATTAATGTATGAACATGTTTTCACTACACTTTCAGTAACACACAGCCCCAGGCTCATTTTCAATCAAGCTAATATTTTTTTTTCCAAATTGTGCATTCTATATCCGAGCCAAGCAACAAATGAGGCCAAAGTATAGATTTGACTATGATACAGTCTCAACAGAGGGACTATTAGATTTGAAAGCCATGAAATCTATTTTTCACCAGAAGCCCTGATTAAATTGAGGAGAGTTGAGAGTATGTTAAAGGTGAATTGATTAAAATTGAGCTAAATATTACAGTTTGGAAATGTGATCTCTGGCTTCAAGTCAAGTCAAGTTTATTTCTATTGCGCTTTTCACAACAGACATTGTCTCAAAGCAGCTTTACAGAATTTAACAGTGAAGGTGAATGGTATGTATTTATCCCTGATGAGCAGCCATGGCAACTGGGGCAAGGAAATACTTCTTTAGATGTTATAAGGAAGAAACCTTTAGAGGAACCAAACTCAGAAGGGGAACCCATCCTCATTTGGGTGACATCAAGAGTTTGATCATAAATCTTTCAAGAATACAGAACACTGGAATGTAAGATTATGAGTAATGATCTTTTTACAGTCTTTTTACAATCATTTGTGGTTATAAAACTAGGAGCTACTGAGCAACTCATAAAATAGCTCAACATTTGAGATCATCACAGATCCAACACCAGCTTCTCCATGCCAGAGCATGGGTTCAAACACCCAAGGAGGTCCAGTGTCCAAATTCCACTTAAAGTGGGATCCAATTGGTGCTGGTACGTCTCTAGATGTTTTTTTAAATGGATGTTGGCGGGGTCAGCATCTACTTCTTTAAAGGTCCACAATCTTCATGTGGTGGGACGTGACTGGAGCTGGAGCAACCTCAGGATGTCTCGGGATGGGTAGAGAGAGAGAGAGAAGCAGTGTAGAGGAATTAGCGTAGCTGCTGTTTATGATATCAACAGCACAAGTTGATCATGTGCATGTGATCAGATGTACTGGGGCACAAGGTTATGATGCTTCCACTGGAGCAGATGGAGAGGGTTTAGAAGACATGAAGATGAACACTAGCACTGCACATACTGCATTATGCTTGCTTTTAGTTCATATGTAACTTGAATCTATGCTGCATTATTTTCTTTTTGTTCATTTGATGTGCTGTTGAGTTCCTGCAAATGTAACTTTGAAACAAAATCAACTTTTCCACCTACCTTGAAAGGCAGCGACGTTTCTCTTACTAAAGGCTTCCATGCATTTCGTTTGAGAGGCAGTTAGGTATTCCCTTTCTCTCTCCAGAGAGGATCGATGAGAAGATCATTAATAACCATGAGCTCACATGGCAGTGCTGGGATTTGGAAATTCAATTAAAACCTTGTGTAATTAAGTTGAGAGAGAAAAAGAGAGAGAGAGAGAGAGAGAGAGAGAGAGAGAGAGAGAGAGAGAGAGAGAGAGAGACGTTGTTGACTCGCATCAATGAACATCCCAATCTCCCCTGTGCAAGCAGTGTTTTGGACCACACAGGTTTCACATCACTTGGACTCCGCTGATATCTCACACTCTGACTGCGCAGGGAAACATACAAATCATGATATAATAAAAGCTTTAGTAGGTGAAGCAGCATTTTCACTCGCCGGGTGTTTGCTCTCCTAAAACACACAAGTGCGGCAGTTAATTACTAAACCAAACCAGGTGTGTTAGAGCAAGCCCTGTGTGTGTGTGTGTGTGTGTGTGTGTGTGTGTCTTTCAACTTCTGGGTGTATAGCAAATGGACGCTTGTGAATTTAAATAATTTAAAAAAACTTTTGAAGTTTTTTACAAATTTCCTAAAGACTCCAGCTGAATCCCTCTCTCTTCACTCATTCACTAATCCCTTTATAGTGCACACCAGTTGAGTTTACTAATACTTTCTTTATTTTGTGAATTTGATCGTTAGTTTATTAAGTCCAAAACATACATCAAAACGGCGGAGATGTGAAAAACAAAACTAGAGGTACATATCATTCAATTGCAAAAATATCAAAAGGATGACACTGACCTTGTCTTAAGAGCTTTGGAGTTGCTGGAGGAAGTAAGATTGTGCAAGTAGGATGGAAGTAAGTAAGATGGAAGTCCTGCACACAACATAGAACACTGTGTAAGTTGTGATAGAGTGTGCAAGAATCTAGAAATATAAATAAATGAATGTATTGCTTCTAAATACAAAGCTGTATGTATACATTCCCAGATGATATTCCTTTTCTGCACTACTAAAGGAACATATCAATGTCTGGAAATATCTATTTACAAAATAATGCTTGGTAGGATAGAAGAGATGAAGTGTATTATAAGATACATTGTTGATCTTTTTGGTAATTACATTAGAATTTTTCCATGGAGGCGCACCATTCCAATAGGAAACAATGTATGGGGATTTGAGTTCAGTGTATGGGAAAAAGGGAATGAAAATGAGTGTGAGATTATGGACATGGACGTTATTATCATGTGTCAGAGAGAACAGGCCGTCGTGGAGCACTTTGTCATAAACATGACATCCACTGTACCTTGCATTAACATCTGTGGCGTGTCTGTCACACACCTAATAAAGAGAACACGACATCTTTATTCACCATGATAACTATTATATAAAAAGGATCAGGAGAAACACCTGTTGTAATGAAACCATATCTGTCTCATCATATGGTCTTTTTTTTAAAAAAACATTTCAACTTACCAGTGTCCAGCTGTCCATCAAAAGCTGTCCAGCAATGTCTGGTTTGTAGTCATAGCTTGAGGTCTTCATTTATCGATGCATAATAGGCAAAAGTGGTAATTTCTCAATACACAACACCCTGCATAACATGCAAAATGGGAATAAAATAAAAAAAAAATATATATTTTTATTCTTTGTGTGGCCTGGCACCAAAAAATCCACGTCCTAGTTCCAAATGTCTAGGGAAGCCTGCTCGAGCTGACTCCATATGAGTTTCAGAGAGGCCTAACAGATATACTACAGATATTAAACAAAAGCTAAGACTAATCTATAAAATATACACTACACAGACAAAACTACTGGGACAAATGATTTTTCCAGGGATATGTGATTCTTCCACAAACTTGTAGTTGGAGGCACATAATGTCTTTGGATGCGGTAGATTTAACTGTACCCTTCACTTGAACTAAACTAACATTTGCTTTACATGGGTTGTAGCAGAAGATCTTGAGTTACAGTGTTGCCTGTTGGTGGGAAAGTGCCTGTTGGCCATAGTACATTAATGTACCATAGTGCATCAAATGTATGTTTGAAATCAGTGCTTTAAAGTTATAAAAAAAGTGAAAGATTGTAGGTTATGAAGTCGTTACTCAAAATGGCTGATACCTGATAAAATGCACTACATGTGAGCAGAGTTGGGAAGTAACGAAGTACACAAACATCTGTACTTTTCTATTCTTACAATTTAAAACAGGCTCGTTATTTTAGTTTTAATCTATATGGTGACATGATCAATTTTTCTTCTTGTTGTGCAACGTTTTCAGACCATCAACCTATTTCTTGTCTTGGTGCGGCTATTACAATCCACCACTGGTGTATCATTTCCTGGATCTCACACACCACAAATGTAAGCTAGCCGACAAAGCTAACAACAATCAGGGCAGAAGCAAACAAGAAGTCTGGGGTTACTGTGGATGAGGCAGAGGGAGTCAGTGATGTATGACAGTGAGTAAACATGCATGAGAACAGAGACGTTACTGATCACCATCATCTTTTCTCTGCTTGTGTTCTATATGGTGGATGTTCAGATTTATTAGATAACAAAACTTTTAATACTTTTGTATTATTATATTAGTATGTTGTGAGGTCCAGTTACCAGCATGACACTAAAACAGGTAGTAGTAATGACTACTTTTTACTTAAGTTCATGTCAGAGCTTCAACTTCTTTACTTTAACTTGAGTGAAGTACTGTAGACAGTACTTCAACTTTTACTCTATTCAAATTCAAAAATCTGTACTTCCATTCGAATGAAGGATGTGTGTATTTTTGCCACCTCTATGATGGAGAAAGGAAGTGGGTTTTATAAAAGCTTTCAACTTCAAAAGCTTCAAAAATTCTCCCATTAAGATTTAAGTTTCTCACTGTTTTTACTTTTGTTCTTTGTGTCTCCACAACTTCATCTTTTTTTTTTATTTTAGATTTAAAGTAAACAAAAATTTTTAATTGGCTCTTTTGCTGGAAGATTATAATGTGTGCTTTGTACCTCAAAATTCTGTATTTAATCAACATCTTTGACTTTTTTTGCATCGAAATTATAAAAAAAATATAATGGATTTCAATTGTTGCCAAATCAGAATCTCTTAAATCTGACATCTCCAAGTGATTTATTACACTTATGTGAGATTTGTAAATTAAATACTCAAAATACTGAACGTGAAATTCGATTTTCTCTCAGCACAACAACCGCAGGTCAAAATTTAAAGAAATGTTCGAGTGGTCGATACAATCTGGATTCTGAAATTTGATTCCGTCATAATAATGTGAAACGCTCTTGGGGCTTAGAGCCATAAATGTTTTTTTTTTATAAATAAATAGAGTAAAGAATCTGACACAATGTTTGTTTGTGATCTAAACTCAGTTACAGAAAGTGATTCAAACATGCTTTTTTTGTAGGCTGCATTTTTTTTTTTTTTAATCCTACACATCCCTCAGGAAAACACTTTAATAAGTTTGTTGTGATGTGGGAATGTTTTAATTTGAAAACAAATAGCAATCAATAATAATAATAATAATAAAACTGTAAAATAATATAATATATATTATAATATAATTT
>MU551700.1:322547-333640 GCA_024362625.1 Silurus asotus
ACACACACACACACACACACACACACACACACACACACACACACACACACACACACACACACACACACAGATGCTTTGAAGAAAAACTAAAGTTTGTTGGATCATGAAGGTCTGCCATGTTGGTTAATGGAATAAAATACTCTAAATGAAAAGTGAGAGTGTGATGAAGAGGAATTTAAGGTAACGTTGTAATGTTGTAAACCAGATTCTGTTCAACAAATCAAATTTACTTCCCATGTTCACCAATCATCATTTTTTTTCCAAACAGGGGTTATAAAGTAGGGAAAACACATCTTTTTTTTAAGTCTTAGCAGTGGGATGAGTTTCAAATATTTAGACATTTCACAAACATTTTTTTTTTTTTTTTATATTTTTTTTAATTGTTCTTGTAGTAGAGTTGAGAATATTGGAATACTAAAGTTCAAGTTGTACATCCTCAAAGAATGAAGCTTTCACTTTCCTCAGAGTGTTTATTTTTTCCCCCCAAAGTTCACACTGATACAGTCTTTTCCGTCTTCCCTTGCTACTTGCTGCAGCAGCAAAATTTAGAACACGGTCACTTGCGATGAACTTTCAGATTCCCCACTGCCAAAACACCGGGGACTTGCGGCATATTTCCCTATAAATGTCTTTTCCCTTTTTAGTTTATGACAAAATGTAAAAGAAAGATGGGAAAAAAAAAAAATCAAGCACTCTGGTCCATATCTTCTGCACTTTCTTTATGTCCATAGTTTTTCATAATGTTTTGTTTTTTCTCTTTTTCATGGACACGTTGCATTGTGGCTTGTTCCAGAAATGCACAAGGTAAAGAAGGAAATTGACTCACACTGACGACCTGTTATCACCTCAAATCAGGGGACGATTTTTATCTAACAACTCCCTTTCCATGAAGTTGTCCTCGAGTTGCTCGGTCGTCTATACACACATATATATATAATATTTCTAGGGAACAAAGTTCATTTTTCTGCTGTGAGATGTTTCTTTTTCTGCTTTTTCATATATGATTTCATAACCTTTAAAAGGGCTCGACGTCAAACCCTAAAAACAAGTGGAGGAGATCTGCTGGAATGAAGGACAACCAGGGGTTTGGCCTCAGAGCGTTTCGGTGGCTTCGCAGCAGCCGTGGATGTCGAGTTCTCAAATTTCCATGGTTAGACTTGTTGCGAGTTTTTTTTGTTTTTTTTTTTGGATATATGTATTTTTTAAACTCCACAGAAACTCAACAGGTTATTGTCTCTTTTTCGTTAAGGAATACTACATGCTTGAAACACAGCAGAAATTATGTTGCATCAGCTCCTGAGCACCGAAGACAAGGAGAAGAATTTGAAGAGCACAAGCCAAACAGGGAATTAAGCAAAAGAGAGAGGGAGAGAGAGAGAGAGAGAGAGAGAGATTGAATGAGAGTGAATGAGAGAGAAATATGACATGAATACTGGGAGCAGAAAGGGAGGCAGGTTTGACACTGAGATGGTTTGGCAGTAATTTTTGGACTGGCACGACTATTTGGTCTTCACTGTCTTTTAAATATCCCCAACTCGTCCAACACTCGCTCGGTTTTTGAACATTGCTCATAAAAATACTTCAGGTAAAGCTAGCCTTACTGACCATCTTCATTAAGAAGGAATCTTCTGGGCTTGGCACATATTGGTGTTGCAACAACAGGTTAGGTGATCCTGAAGATCCTGAAGACCCACGACTACCATGGTATTTACAACGAGCAAGCAAGTGTGTGAAATGGTTACAACGGAACAAGTCCACTGTGCATTTATTCAACAGTACAAAAGTTATGAGGAATATTTACTGAAAAGTCAAAGGGAAGAAAGCAATCTCAATCTCTCAATCTTTATCTCTCTGTCTTGGTTGTTTCATAGACCTTGTTTAAGAATGGTGACAACAGTTGGGAGGGGTTTACAAGAAATACCGTCTTTCTACCATCCCTGTTCCCTCAGTATTCCACCTCATTCTCTCTCTCTCTCTCTCTCTCTCTCTCTCTCTCTCTCTCTCTCTCTCTCTCTTTCTCTCTCTCTAGCTTTTACTCTCTCTCTGTTCTGTAACGTTCCCTGTCAGGCCTGAGCTCAGACATAGTATTCCTTGTCTTTGTTCTTCTTGCTCTTGGTGCTTGTTTTGGTTGTACCAGACTGCTTCTCCTTCACCAGTGTCCCATTGCTCTGTGTGGCTGAATTGCTGATGTAGTTGCGGCTCTGGTCCACTTGATAAGATCCTTCATCTCTGTTACGATATTTGTACATGGCGTACAGTAGGATGAGGATGCACAAAGCAGCTGCTGCAACAATCCCCACCACCATCCCCGTGGTGCTGCTGGACTCCCGGAACACTTCCACTGCTCCCGGAGGGCCTCGGTCAGGAGATGAAGGCTCTGCAGTAGGAAAATTAGGAGGGTTGGTTATACTTGGAATGTTTCTGTGCCGCCCGCCATGCTCGGGATCCCCAGAGGGCTGGACGGGTGGCAGGAGCACTTGATCTCGGGTGTTCATTTTGCCTGCTGGAATATTAGGGCCACTGTTGATGTTAGGTTTGAGTCGTGGTGAGGTTGTGGGGGTGGATGGAAGCAGGGGCCGCTGGGAGTTGGGTGGATGCCGAGAAAAGTGGCGATCACCACGCGGGTTTTCGGCTACTGCCGGAGGAGGAGGAAGCACGGTACGGTCTGTGACTAGGGGGGAGTTTTTGTAATAGTCCTCGTCATCTGACTCGGTCATCTCACCCGAGCCGTAAGCCGAGACCTCCATGGCCTCCTCACAGTCCTCTTGGTCCATTGGACATGGCATGTGGCCATTGGAAGGGGATGTGGACTCTTTTGTGGTCTCGAGCAGTGTGAGGAAGGGATGGTAGGTAGGGGGTGGAGGGATTACTGGGTACCTTGTTGCAACTGATGGGGGATCTAGAGAATCCACGGTTATTATGGGCAACACTAATTCCCCTCCTAGGATAAGAAAGAGACAGGGCAAGGGAGAAAGAGCATTAGTAAATATCTGCGCAAGCTGTATAGTAGATTAAACCAAATCCAAACAAATAGTGAAGGAAAAACAATAGCAGAACAGTTAAAAAAACATTATTAGAACACTATGACTTTGAATGAGGTTAGTTTAAGTTTAGTTAGTGATTGGTTATCTATTTAAAATGTTAATCAGAATGATCTCAACTCTCTCTTCCCTGAACCTGGCTTAAATGTAAAAGTGCATATATACAGATAAGTTGCTCTTGTACAATCTGACTCATCTAAATGATGCTATCTTTAGCTTTACCATCTACAAGCTACAAAAGCCAGAGTGTTAGTGACGTTATTGTTTCACTAAAATATGTAGAAAAAAAACAACAAAACACAGTTCTAAATACAAGCGCCTTACTATCCTATAACTGCTCTATCACTCTCTCTCTTTTTCTCTCTTTTTCACAGATTGGATGGGTTAAATAAGATAGCAAACCACATAGTACAGGTCACTTACATCAACAAATTGGCCGCATGATTTTTGCATGAAAAAAAAAATTACAAAAAGAAAGCTGTGTAAGATTGTTCTTGGATAGTGATAAACAATGTTCACCCCAATTTTCAAAGCGTCTTTAAATCTCGTTAATCTGCCATTCAGTGTTTTTTTTATTTTTTTTTTCTGTGCGATTATAAAGTATAATCCCTCCTCCCGAAAGACATTACGATGACTGGAGAGGGTTTCCTCTAATTATTACAATTTATATGCAAATCTTTCAGAGTAAGTCTAGGATATTTGGAATAATTTGTAATTCATATTCCCACCCTAAAAAATAACAACAATTTCATGAAATATATTATATCATTAACATTCAATCCCCAATGCACTTTCATCTTGTCAACAATTCTTGTCTCAATACACTTATTTTATGGACCAGACATTTAATGTGTTCATTAAATTCGAAGAATAATGCAAATATTTTCTCATATCAGTTTTGCTTTTAGTTTTTTGCTTTTTATAAAATTTGATAAGGTGTATTAGTACCAATGGAAATGACACCCATGTGCAGGGAAATGTTTTGCCCCATCGTGCCCCTGACATCAAAATGTTTCCCCCCAAAATACAGTCCTTTGTTAAACATGAATATATCTATAATGCTTTAATATTTTGCAAACCCACAAAGGAGAACAAAAACATAGCAATTAACAAAGGCAGGTTGAAAAAACATTATTTCATACATTTCTCAATTTTGGATTAAACCCTCTCTAGTCTGTAACACACACACACACACACCCATCCCAAAACCAATAATGTAGACTGGATACGCTAATATTTTAATAGTTGTGAAGTTGTGTGTAAGTTGTACTGATGCATCATTGTGCCTTAAGGCTGAAGGCACTATTTGCTTAATTTTCCAGAAATCACAGCCAATATGAGACAGTATCATGTGAATGAGATACAGAACATTTATCCACTGCTTAGGCTGATGAATTAATACAAAAAAAAATTATAATCCAGTACTTAAGGGATTAGTTTTTCACAGATAGTCTCCAATTATATGGTTGAAGCATTCAATAATTCAGAAAATTGGCCTTTTGAGATAAGGAATAAGAGTCCATTTTATCAGAGACTATTGGAGGTTAGCAAATTATTTAGACAATTCTATTAAATACATTGTGTCTAGATTTTATATTTAAAAAAAGCCATTCGAGTGATACCAAGTACCAATAGCTTTTATTTCTATAAATGTAAAAATAAATCTTTGTAAAAAAAACAACAACCAATGTCTAACAAAAAACCAAGGGGTCTATGAGGTGGTAGTGTTGCTATGTTGTAATAAGACATGGCCACCAATGAATTTTTTTCGCGACCACTGATGCAGTGCAACTGAAGAAATAACACAATACTTGGCCTCTAATTAATTATATCCTGTAAAATCAAAAGAAAAAAAAATATATTTCAATATTTTTTGAAAGAGATATAGGTTGTGGCCACAATGATGGCTTTGACACACCCTAAGAATGGCCTTCCTGCCATGTGATTGGTGCAGCACCTAAACACTGGTTTAAATGATAACTCATTGATTGATTGATTGATTTCTCAAAGAAGCACGTGTGAGCACTGAGCAAGACTTCAAACAGACAGAGATACGATGTGAAACAGTAAAAGGACCTTCAGCCTTAGGACGCAATATAAACAGATTTCACTGAATGTGTAGTGAGCTCTAAAGAACAAACAGCTGGTAGTCAGTAATGTCCCATTAAACCCTTGTTAGTTTTAAATCATAAAATATTGCCAGATACCAGGGTAATGCAGAAACACTCAGAACAACCAAGATACTGGTTATGTGTATTATATAAGACTGCTTTGATGCATTGTCAATCACTGGTCAGAACAAGTTGGATATATTCCTATAACAACAAAAGTAGTTTGTGCTATTTGCATTAACATATATATATATATATATATATATATAATATATATATAAACACAATATGGTGTGTTATCATTGCCATATGTTCCTTTAATGTGAGATGTTTATTTCACATTTTTAGATGAAGTCTCCTATTTTCGCACTTTGCAACTCATACCAAGAAAGTCAATAAAAACAGAGGAATTTGGGCTTTCCACTTTCTTGTTAACACAACAAGCTGTCATTTCTGGCATATTACAAGCTTTTTAAGTGAATACAAAAAATTAAAGCTGCATTGATATTACAACAATATTAATATAAGTAATAACGAATACACAGTGTAATAAAATAATTAACATTGGAGTATCAGCAGTAATTTACTCCATGTTGAGTCGTTATTATTTTTTTATAACAGCATTATGCTATATTCCATGAATACATCGCTATCAAAAAAGGAGTGTGAAATTATTTGGACAGTATCCGACGCTGTACTGATTACATATAGGATATAAAGGGAATGAAGAGCGGGGTCATGGCTAGACTCTGAAGAACATTGCACCCATATTAATAATAAAAAAAAAGAAAAAAAGAATGCAACACATCCACTCCAGCTCCCTTTGTGAGCTTTGGAAAGTAATATTAGCTTCATATGTGCAAGAAAGGATAGATAGTTCTCTAGTCTGGTACAAAAATATGAAAGGTATGGACCTATAAACCAACTTTAGAAAGCCTCAAATGTGCATAACATATATTTGGATATTTTGAACATTTTGACACAAGTATGATGTAGATAAATATAATAATAGCAAATTCCAGATTGACTAATGGCTGTTTTAGCTATACTTAAATTACCTTCATTATAACAAAAAAAAAAAAAATACATGTGACTATCAAATTCCCACATGGACCAAATGTGGTCATTTTCTAATCTCCACAAAGTTGCAGGCACACAATTATATCTAATATCTTACATGCTGTAAAATTTCAAATTTCCTTCACAGGAACTAAGATCCGATTCCAGCAAACTGGTTCTGTGTGCAAAGCGAGTTTTATTTATACATATTGTGTTAATAGTTAAACTCTGCAGTGAAAGTTTGCCATAAGAGCAACTGTGATATGTAAATTGTAAAATAATTTACATTAATATTTTGTCTTGTTCAATACCACTTGTACTACTACTACTAATAAACGTTTAATTTTTTTACAAATTCAATAAAAAAATATTTATAGATTTATGTTTCAAGGTTTGCTTTTGGTTGAGGAAGATGTGGTTCTAATGGTTATTAGAATGGTTGAGGATCAACAAAAATGGACTGGAAATGGGAAAACACTGAATAATTTAAGCTGTTTAGCTAGCCTAATTAAAATCCGATAATGGAATAAAGGTTGCAATGGAATGTATAAAGAATTTAAAAAGTACACCGATGGTACAGCGTATGCTCATTACATTTCATAAAGCTTTGAGCTTTCAAGTGAAATGACATTTCATCTAAGAACTCACTATCTAGTAAGAAGGTATACATGTTTTTTATATTCAGACAAGACTGAGAGTTCTACTGAGCTCACACATTATAGATAAGGTATTATAAATGCTTATTAAAAAATTTAAAATGAACAAAAAAAAGCCTGTGGACCACAAAAAACCCCTTGAAAACCTACTCTTAAAGAAGTTGCATATTAATCTTAGTAATTATATTCCCAATAATATTGCTTTCATTCAAATTTGGCATTCACAATGTAATTTGTACTTCTAAGACTAGTTTAATTTGGGATGCGGTTTTAAACATTACTAAAGTAAAGATAAATAATACCTTCATGATTTTAAATTTTGCTCTGTGATTTTAGTAAGTCTTGACTAATGAATAGGTTTTAATACACTACTATTTTTATACAGATACTACACAGTTTTAATGAGGAAAGATTCGGAAAATGTAAAGAAATTGATAAAAAATTCACACAAAAAAAAAACATCCTCCATATTATGTAAATAAATTCTTCTGCATCAAACACTAATGACTGATAAAATAACCTGCAATGGCCTATTTTCTTTCCTCTCTTTTGTTTATATTAGTTTTTTTCATAAATCTGTCTGTGCTGTTTATCTTTTTTCTCTTATCGTTTGAATCTTTAGCTATGTGTTACTTGAATTTAGGATCAACAGGTTCAACAATAGTTACTGCTGAAACAGAGCAGCTATTACACAGGTAAACAAAGGTAATTAACTATATAAGAGAATGTGGGTGGCTGAGTTTGCTTTCAATATTTTTTTATATTGAATTTTATTATTTGTGTATGATATAAAGACATCAGCAATTTTGTTCCAGTCAGGGGGTACTAAGAACTGAGTTTGTTATATATGATGCATGTCCATATGATGCAACATATTTTCTAGTTTCATAAAATTTTTCTTTCACATGGAAACATTTGACATGCAGCCAAAAAAGGTTTTAATAAAATCTATTTTTGCATTTTGACACAAGCCTAATTGTTACGTCTCTGATGACTGGTGTCAGGCGAACATTGGTAGGGAACAAATATCTGACTATTTTATGCTCAGTTGGAAGGATTCTATTAATTAATATCTTTTTATTACATCATTTAATAATTTAAAAAAGCTCACCGCTTACTGACATTTTAATCAGATTAGATATCAGATAATAGTTTCTTGGTAATTTTTTGGCTGTTTTCCAGAATTTAGCTTAAACAACATCTGACAAGTTGTTACACCTCATCAGCATAGCCATATATCACTGGTGACTGAAATCTACAGAATTTCTCCTATCATAAAATGCATTGACAAGTGATTTAATAGCTACAAATTTTTTGAAGTTTTGCCACTATATTAAACACACACACACACACACACACACACACACACACACACACACACACACACATTAAATATATCATACACACACACAGTGGAACCTCGATAACTGCGACCTTGACACTCGCGACCTCGATAGTTTGTGACTTTTTATTAGGAACCCGACTAAGAGTAGAGTGGTTTACGCGAGTGGTTTACAGGTTCGGAGTAACATTTGAAAACAGAGTACTAATAAATTACATTAAAAATTGTTTAAAAACTATTTTATTATTGTATTATTTATTTAAAGTGGTAAATAAAAGATTTATGCAATCTACAAGTAATTCACAAATTTTGTTGAGTTTACAGTACAGATCATGTACAATTCCCCATCAAAAGGAGAGAATCAAAACCTCGCAATTTTTTGTTACTTGCGAGGGGTCATAGACCCCCAGGAGTATTAAGGTTGCAATATATATATAAATATACAGTGGAACCCGGTTATCTCGCCCTCGGTTACCTCGACAACCCTATTAAGTCGAAGTTTTTGAAGTGGAACCGCCAAATTCATTTTTTAGCGGTTATGTAGTTTTTATGTCGTGGAACCCTAATATCTCGAGCACAAGGGGGGAAAATTTAGAGATGTTAACGTCAGTTATGTGGATCGGCGCTGTGCAGCCACAGAAGAACTCGCGAAAGTGGTGGAAAAATCAAACCTTACAGATACTACAGGTGTTTGTATTGTATACTGGTGAATCTCTGCTGTTAGTAAGTGCACATGTGCATTTTTTTGTTAAATGTTATGCGATGAACGCGAGCGCGGCGCTCCTGGCTTCAACTCCTTACCGAGCGCGTGCGCAGGGTAAGGAGCACGGCTCTCTCGGTAAGGAGTTGAAGACGGGAGCTTCAGAGAAAGCGGCTGAGAAAGCACCTGCCACGCCCCCTTCAGCCGTTCACGTTTGAGACTTTTCTGTCCCTCGTTTTTGGTTTCGGGTTCGGTTTTAGATCTTCCGGGTTTTTTTCCGGCTTCGCGCCGTGCCGCCGGTCGCGGTATTTTAGAATTTCCCTTTTTTTCTATTCACAGTCTCTCTCTCTCTCTCTCTCTCTCTCTCTGCTTATCTCCTCCTCGGCATCGCGGACATAAGTTTTTTCGGACACATTGCTTTGTGTGTTTGTGTGGATTACTTCAGCCTGATGGTCATAAGTTTTCAGAAACTTAGTTACTGTTTATTTTTCTCTTTTTTCCACATGTGGACTAAATGTGAGACGCCACTGTGCAGCCGCTGTTTTTTGTTGTTGTTTATAATGTTGGAGAATATAATAAAGGTTTGTATGGAGAATGGACGGTGGTTTGTATTGTATACTGGTGAATCTCTTGCTGTTAGTAGGTGCATTTATGCCTTTTTGTTGTTAACAAACATGTACATTTTTATAGCATGACTTCATCAAACAAATCACAGCAACGCTGTTGTGTAAGAAAAACCCTCTAAACACGTGCATGCACATTCTCATTTATTAACGCACATCATGTACATGAAGAAATTTTAAAGAACGTTAATATACTGCCGCCATTTTGATTTTGATTTATCTCGATCATCGGTTACCTCGATGCTTTTTGGCGACCCCCTACGACATCGACATAACCGGGTTCCACTGTATATATATATATATATATATGAGCGCGCTAGTCAGAGCACCTGTAGCAGTCTGGACAAGCTCAAATATTTGTGTCGATTTAATAGCTTTCTTTTTTCCTCTTCTGTAGAATTTGTATAGACACGCAATTGACCTTGATTTACAAATCCCCAGGTAAACCGTAATGTGTGTGTGTGGGGGTGCAAAATGTCTTCAGTAAGCCTTTTCTTTTTTTCAAACTCTATGTAAAACATTTGCCTTCTCTAAAAGTAACATTTGCTGCTCTAATGCAGTGTGGAATGACTTTGCAGTTCTTGGTGTGTCCTAGAAAGTACAATTGCCCATGATTTCCAAGATGGAGGCAAGACCTTATGCTGTATCACTTGTCAAGTTGGCACATGCGACAGCCAAACGTATGAGCTCAGTTGCAGAATGATTGAGATCAGTCCGAGTGGCTTAGACTGCATTATAACTAATTACTAAGGATGTTAGATTTGCACAAGTTGATTCACCAGCCTCGTCCCTCGTGGTCAGGACCTGCACATACAATGTTTGGGGTGGGATGGTGTTCCAACATTAGCGAGAATTGTATACTTTCCTTTAGCTTCTTGTCCTTGTATGTTCTTTTGAGTTTGTCTTTATATTAAATAATGAGATGCGTCAATCTAAAAGTCATTTCCACTCCTGACGTCGTCTCACCCTAACCGTGGTCTGAATTCAGTGGTATATAGGAAACCGTGCTTTGTGCTGCATACAGTGCAAAGTGATTAGTGCACCTTCTGTGATTGCGAGCAGTGTATCTCTCTTTGTGCCTCTTATTATTACCCCCCTTAAATCGATATGCATGCCTTCTCTTTCCAACCAGTCTGACCTACATGGACCCGTCCAACATTAAAAGGATCAGAAAGACTAGCTCCACTCACTCCCACCTTCTGAAGAATTAACCCCACCGACTCCCAACTAAGGGGGGGAAAAAATATGAACAATGTATAATTTTTCAAATTCCAAAGATCTTTTAAAATATTTTTTTTTTGCCAGCCGGATGCTAAATAACATTTTGAAAAGTCTTGACATTCTGTGTGACTGAGATTTAAAAAATGGAATTTATTCAAAGCTTGCCTTTAAAATGCATTTTGCAGACTTGAAAGCCACCCTGACTCCACCCTATCAGCCTATTCAGACCCTTCAGGGGGTCCAGTCTGTATTAGCTAACATGTATGAAAGAAACTGCACATTTTCTCAATTATTGTCAACCCAATTCTATGGAGCCCCAGCAGCAGTGGGTCAGCAGAAG